>CALNHX010003796.1:0-141582 GCA_940337035.1 Agriotes lineatus | reverse complement strand
ACACTATAGTTTTACAGATGTTACAAATAGCAGCATCTTTTTCAGATTTAACAGTCCCCTTCTTTTCAAAAAAATTCCATAGAGAACTTTTTTTCCCTTTCGTTTTACTAGAATCTCCAGCAGCTTTGGGTATAACTTCTTGTGAACTATTTTGTTCTTTTGGTTTAAAATATGTAGTAGGGATGTCGGCGGGTACCCGGGTCGACCCGGGTCATAGTCGACCCGGGTGTAGTTTCAGGACCCGGGTACCCGACTAGTAAATTATGTAATTTCCAAGAAGTCAGCCTTTTTCGGAGAAGATGATCAAAATAATAGCAATAAGCGCTAGAAAAACATAACCATGCAGTAATAACAAGCATGGGATGGGGTGATTCCATACCACATAATGTTTTTTGTTTCATATAAGGAAGTCAATAAATCCGCTTCGCGGAAATATTCAACCCGTCAATAGTACCACGGAGAAAAAGTCACGTACTTGAATTTGGTAACACTTGGAAGTGTGAAAATACTTACGAATAACAGACGACTTGCAGTTTGAATTGGCGAGTAGGTACTACATCAATTTAGTTCAATTTTAAACTCGCGGCGTAAAAGAAAGCAATTTGTAGTTACTTCAGATGTTCAGATGTACACTAACATTTTTGTTATATATTTCGGGTACCCGGGGGTACCCGGGTACTGCTTTCGGGTACCCGGGTTTGATTTTAGACCGGGTACGACATCCCTAATATGTAGATATTTTTTTTTTACTATTATCGCTATTTTCTCCCATCGTATTTTTATTTGAATCCCAAAAGATTATAATACTGCACGACACAATCGTTATCTGAGCAGCAACTGCAGCAGCACTGTGCACTGGCGCAAACAATGAAACAATACACTTTCTGTAAAACGGGTAATTACCACGACACTGTCGGGGATTTACCGAAATTGGTTCATGTCACGTCCGCATCGATGCGGAGTTGACAATTTTTACTTATATCAACGTATATTAAATAATTACAGACCTTTTAAAAATGTAGTGCCGATACCGATATTTTAGTTGCTGATACCGATGTCGGTATCGGCAAAAAAAATCCGTAGCGGCCGATCACTACTGAGAACTGAGCCTTGAGGAATTCCGGTGTCTTGTGTATATTTGTCAGAAATGATTGATCCTATTCTGACTTGAAAGATTCTGTTGCATAAGAAATGTTTGATAAAATTTAACAACAGCTGCATTTATTCATAATAGTGATTCAGTTTCATAAGAAATTTTCCTAATTACATAAGCTACCTACTAAATACAAGTAGGTTACCAGGATTAAACATAGCGTTTTAAACAAAAAGCAGTTTTAAACAAATAAAACCTGTTGTTTTGTTTAATTATAAAAAACATATTTATTGCCGACCCTGTTACTGGGGTGTCTATTGTTTCTGTAGTGGTAGATGGCAATTAGCATTTCCCAGTATTGACATTAGTGGATTGCGATATTTTGCTCGTAGTATTGTTACATTTGAAGGAAAAATGTCCCAGAATCTTACACTTAACGCATTTCGATTTTTCAAATTTAAAAAAATGCATTAGTTATCTCCTTCATAATTTATTATTGTTAAATCTGAAAGAGTTGTATTTTCTTTGATCATTATGTATTTAAATTGTCGGAAACTTTCAATATGTTCATATTCAGTTTTTGAAAATTTTGCTTTTCTAAGGTATACTGGTGAGGTTGTTTTAATGTTTAAATTGTGCAAAGATCGTTGTTGACAATCGTACGTCAGGTATAGATTTAATGTTATGTACTAAGTCCATGCACTACGACGTCATTCTTATCATTTGAAATTTTTTGTAAGAGGCATGACTTCTGTCTACAATTCTGATTGCACTCCTTTATGGATCAATTGTATTCTTAGATTGATTAATTTAGTTAACTTTAGTTGCTATAATATTGCTTTATTTATATATATAATTATTTGAGAGCTATTGAAAATGTTTTTCTTTCTTTTCAGAACCAGCTCCACTCCATTTTTCATTCTGTGTCTTCAGCAGTTCAAAGGATGAACACTACAAACTCCAGTTGTTCAAAGTAGCAACTAACTACTATCAGCAACCATGTACATTTACAAGCCTATTCAACAAGATGGAAAACTGAGCAACCAGCATACAACCTCTGTTTTGAACTTCTTTTTCGCATCAGATCAGAGAGAAAATGTATAGTGTTGTTTTATCAAGGATTAGTAAAAATTTGATTATAGAAAAACTGTTTCCAATATTATCGTATGGTTGATGTGTCTTTGTTGATTATTTTTGTTTCTCAAATCTGTTTATCACCAATTGGTGTGCAATGCATTTGGATTTTCTTCAATAATTTATATTGCTGCAGTGTATAACGACAGCTATTCACCACTTTCTGTAGTGTGCTGATTTGCTGCAGCGTTTGTGTTAGTCATATCATTATTCTTACACTAACATTATGCAGCATTGCATTTTGGTATTTACATTTCGTAATAGTAACTATTTCTGTGTCGCTAAAATCTTCTGGCTTTATCAGTTCCTTTGGTTTTAGTTTTTTAACTATTTACAACAAATTTGGTGTTGAATGGGGCACAACACCCTTTCTCTTTGTTTATTTTTCATTCTGTGCATTATCCAGTTGCTGTGCAACCTGTTGCTTCCTTTAATCAATCGCATTCCAGACACAATCTGGATGTGGAAGTAATATATAATTGTAGTGTATGGTATCATTTTTAGAAACTACACATTACAAACTGTGGCAGGTAAGAACTTAAGCGAGTGTAGCGAAGATAACATAAGAAAACCAGCGATTTTAGCAGCAACTGTGAACTGGGTAGTGGTGTAGTATATTATGGATTATTTTATAGAAAAGTGTCTCTTTGAAGCTGGTATTATTAACAACAGTGTAGATAATAGCATGAGGTGTAACAATATTATTCAGTTATTGAACGAAGTAGGCGTTATTGGACTTTTCATTTGCACCGCTTATAGAAACTTACGTAATGCATTAAATTAATACGTACAACGATAGAGATGGTTGATGGGAAGATAGATATATATATATATATATACAGATTGGTAGCGGAAATGTGAAAGGAAGGCAGTCAAATGAGCTAGAATATAGTTTATGGGCTTTGTATGAGTTAGACAGAGATATACATATATTAGGGGAGACTGTTGTATAGTGGGACAATATTTTTCAAATGACCATAAATTCTTCATATTTTGGAAACGTAAAAGTATTATTAAAAAATATTTAAAACAATGAAAAAAGTGAAAAGCCGGATTAGAATAGGCTTGTCCCACTATACGCCCAAGTCCCACTATACAACCAATCCCTGTTTCGTAGTGGGACTAGGACCATTGCATACTGGGACAACCTGATAATAATGGGATTAAGTTGAAATAAAATGAATATAAGCCAGAAAAAAGATACAAATTCATATTTTATTCAAAAACATTGGTAACTAAAATATAAAAAAAACAAATGATATAAAATAAAAGGAACAAACAAGAAACGAATTTAAACAAATAGGAACGTTGTTCTATATTATAAGGAGAAAAGTCATAATTAAAACACCATAGCTTGGAAGCTCGTTCGGTCCCTCCAGAAATAAAAGGAATAGGAAGTTTAATAACAATATCATCTCTCGTAATGAAATCTTCGTCCCTTTTTTCTGGGAAGAAAAATTTATCATTATCAGTCTTTAGATAATTGACGACATACTCTGCCATATCAATTTTATCAACTTGCCCAACATAATATTTAATTCTCTTCTTCAATGGGTATTTCACAATAACAAAATCATGCATATTTATATCATAATCTGCTGCCGTTGCAAATTCATCCGATATATCGGAACTGCTATCACACAAATCTTTAATTGACACGTCACTGTCAGTTGTAATATAACAAGTGGAATGATTATTATCGATGATTTTTTCCGAGTTAAAACCGGAACCCAAATTTAACGAGTGCGTAGCACGAGTTAAATTTGTAGTTTCGGTTTTAACGAGTAAAAAATCATCGATCATTAATCATTACACGAATTATATTTGGAAAGAGAATACTATGCATCCGACGAAAGAAGATCCCTGGTCATCAATGCTGTCTGTGTGGTATAAGATTAAAAAATTCCTAGTCAAATCAGCATCCATAATTTGACAATTAATTGAGGTTGACAGAGTTGTCAAACAATATACTTTTTGAGGTTATTTATGCGGTTCTAGCTTTTATTTGGCTTTTAATTAAAATTAAAGACAGGATTCTTTAACAATACTTATTTAATTTTTATTATTTAACAAATGAAATGGTTCGGACACAATAAGAATGGGTGAAGAGCAAGAAAATTATGGGCAAGAAAGTAGAAGAAAACCTAATTGAAAAAGAAATGACTTGGAGTGAAGGGAAAAGACCGCCAAAAATAAAAAAAAGAATGAGCAAGGCGTTTATACGATGTATAAGGGAAAGAAGTTATTTTATCATATTAACAATTTCCCTTGCCAATTTAGGCACTCGCCAAGATCACCCTTCTTTAGGAGTTTGATAATCAAACCGTCCTTCCACTCTGTAGGTATTGTTTCAGTGAATCTGAATAGCTCAGGTGGTATACTATCTGTTCCGGCTGATTTCAAAGTTTTAGCTGGTTATTTTATTCTTAATTTCTTCGACAGTGGGTTCATTTGAAGAATTCCTTAGATGTTGGTGTACAGCTCTTTGCTCACTATTGGTTCTCGTGCGTTGTTGAATTTCCCTACTACTTGTGCTAGATGGGGAGGTAATCTATCCATTGTTTTTATCGCGTCTTGTAGTTCTCTTAGCTGTGGTGCTGGCCTCTCTGTATTCTTGTCTTAATCTGGCTAGCTACTAGTTGTGCTCTGTAGCCTTTCTTCCTTTAACCTTTTTCCATGTTTTAATCTTAGACAAAGTGTCTGGTGCTGGGTCTGTCATCGGTAGCCTCCGGACATGCCTCGGGTTATACCGGATGAATGCGGAATTTGCTCCATTTCGCCTTTATTTGGTCATCAAAGCCTCGTTAAGTAAAAAAACAGGATAGTAGGTAAGGTTGACATTTGCGTAAGAGGGACTGATGTTGCGCTTTAGTATTCCATTTTTAACCCCTTGCAATGCAATACTCTTATCAAAAGAGACATTCTAAACACAGAAAATGTCTTCTGAAAATATAAAGATGATGAAGTTGAGAAGCTCTCAAACAGAAATTACTAGGAAAACAAGAAACAGTCTTAGGAAAATCACAAGGAAATTAATGATGTCTATTGACCCAATAGTATGAAAGTGGCATTGTCAAGGGACCACAATTTCAAAATAACATAAAAAGAAAAGCAATTATCGTGGTATGCGTATACGGTAAGAATGCGGACTAACAGTCTACTTCAAACAGCAAAATAACTACAGTAACAACACACAACACAACTAGGAACTACAAGAACTTAAATGTAGCAAAACAAACTATAAAATTCCAAAACGGAAAAAGTAAAAAAGAAGAAAAACATGCATGGTGGTCTCAGCCTAAGCAGAGGTGGATACCAAACAGAAAGAGTAAGTGATAACGCCCAAGAAAACTATGGTAATCGGTGGATGGAAATACAGATGAAGAGTCATCTTGAACGTATCATAGTTCAACTGAAAATACTACAAGTCTTGAATCCAGAAGTAGTTCTTTCAACATTAGCAACCTGGTCATACGTATGCTAACTTAAAAATTTCAGTCACATCATATGGAGTTATCTTATCTTCAAATCCTGAGTTGGTGATCTTGGATTTTAAAAAAGAATTACAATGGCGACTACATGCATTTTTAATGCAGCAAAAAATCTTACGTCATGGGGCTCTAATTTATGGGAGAAACTTCTATTTTTTCTGTACTTCTTGAAAAATTTGAAAATAGCAGTCGACTTCCGTTTTATTGAAAGCTGTTATCCTGTTTATGCTTGTAGCCAAACCCTGTATGCATTAATAGTAAGAATTAATTTCATTAGTCAATGTCGCTATCTGAATTGGAATCACTGCTATCATTCGAAACATCTATTAGCAACTTATCAACAGTTAGATCTAGAACTTTCTCACGTTCATACCATTATTTAATCTTTCTCTCAGTGTTTGCAACACATGCGCTCCAAATTTCAGGTGAACACCTCTGTAATGCTTCAGTCCACATTGCAAGAACTTTTATCATCTTCATACCCATCTCTACCAATGTGGTCATCGTAATATTGTTTTGCATATACCCATATTAATTCAATAGCGTTGAACTCGCAGTGGTATGGTGGTAATCGCAAAACTTCATGCCCATGACTTCTTATTAAATCGTCTACTTCATATACTTTGCCTTTTCTATGCAATTTGGCAAACTTCAATAAATCTAATCTAAATGAAGTTGGATCATGAGGGATGTTGTTGTTATTTAACCAATCTATAATGCGTCGTTTTGTCCATAATGAAGAAGGCTGTTTTTCAACGAGGGTAGAATGATATGGGGCATTGTCCATCATTATGAGAGACGGTTCTTCTAAATTATTGAGTAAATTGTCCACAAGCCATTTCTTAAACATTTCTGAATTCATCTCTCCATGATAATCTTCTTTCAAAGATTTTGTTGCAAATAACAGAGATGCATTTTTAATGAATCCTGCTGTACACCCAGCATGAACAACAATAAAGCGCTTTCATTCTTAACCTTCAGGCTTTCTAACACTTTGTATGTTTGAGTCTTGCCATGATTTGTCAGGATTTCCTTTAGAATAGATCCACGTTTCATCCTTGAAAACTACTTGCAATGGTGACGATAAACTGATGTTTGCCATATAACTTTTTAAAAACTGAAGACGCAAACTGGCGATATTTGATTTTTCAACTAATGCTCTACGATTGTTGTCTTTGAGAAATTTAAACCGAAGGTCATGCAGAACAACGTTTAAACTGCATCTGCCTATTAGAATAAGATACTCTGGAAGTTCATCATTTAAAGATTTGAGAGTAATGTGTTTTTCTGAAATAAATATATAAATTCACATTTATAAAATCAAATAAACTTTATAAGTACGCTTTACTTTCACTGTACATCTTATAAACAGTTTCCCTGATGACCAGTTTAGAAGACTCTGGCAGGTCTGCAGTTTTCGATTTCTTGCGAGATCTTTTTTTACCAAGACTAAATAGAACTGGTTGGTTTCTACTACGAGTCTTGATCCTTTTCACAGTAGCAATGCCTATCCCTAAAGCCTCAGCTGCTCGCTGCAATAAACGAGCAATTGTGCAATAAAATCGTAAACACTTAATTAACGAGTCATACCTGTTGCACACAAGATAAAGGAAGTAAATGTCTACCATTTTCTTTTTCCTTCTCAAAATAACTTAACAGATTCAGCAACAATTGTTGAGACTGCGAACGCAAAGTCTTGCCTTGCACTGGCATATTAATGCGTACGTCTTATTAGTTCTGATAAGAACTGCTGCTTATTGTTGGCCAAAACTGTCAAAAAACGTTTGTACGGGAAAACTAACCTTGAAAAATGCGAAGGACAAGTCAGATGTTTATCATATGTTTGTAGACGCATACAACGTTGCCTATAATTACGGATTTTTTTACAAAAATCTTAAATTGTTCGTAAAATTAATCTCATTTATCAGTAATTTCTGAATTAACCACACTCAATTTTTTCAAAATAATTTTGCCGATACATCTAGTTTATTTACTGTTTACTGATAATATCTTTAATTAATCTACGGATTTATTATTAACGTCGGCAACACTATATTTTACAGACGCATACCGCGCTAGTCAAATCCACTCCCAAAGACCCAGTGACGTGCTAATGTTATGCTATCCTTGTCACACTCGCAAATAATGAGAGTGATGCATACAAAAACGATTTCTGTGCTAACTTCGTGTAACGATGACGCAGGGATCATCTTTGGCTGGATCCATAGTATATTGAATGAAATGCAAGATATCAAATATTCTCTTTTCTTAGGTTGGCACTGTTAATGCCAACTGTTAATTCGAGGTTAGCAGGTTAGGTTTTGTGTCAGTTTGTGTCAAAACTGACGGAAAACCTAACCTGCCATCCTCGAATCTAACATAGACTTAAAATTGACAGCAGGGTAACCAACATTAACAGCGCCAACCTAAAAAAAAATTACAACTATTTATGATCACCCCTAAAAACAATTACGAAAATAAATTACTACCGCTGTGATAATGTGTAACTAGGCATTTGCATGCACCTCATTGGTTGAAATCGCGTCACGTGATACATGAATTATATTCTCACTGGAGTCTGCAAATAATTTGTTGTGACAACCTTTACCTTCTGTGTTTTTTTGGTTCTTTTGGCTATTTTCTCTGCTTTTTGCTTTTTTTCTTCAATCACTGGCGTGTCAGTTAGGATCATTGATGTAACTTTCTTTCTTTTCTGATTCAACATTCTGGATTCTGCTTTTAAATGTGGTCTTATTGATTCGGGAGTAACCATATTATTTTTAGGAGTTAGATGCAAAGACAAATATTTTCTGTATTCTCTCTGGAACAGACTGATTGAGCAGTGTCTTTATCTAAAGGCAAACCATCTGTACCAGAAATATCAGGATCATTCGTAGAATTCTTAGCATCAGGCTCTGCTTGATTCCTGAAATATTTCGGAATTAAAAGGACAGATCCCTGTGTGTTGGAATCCTTTAATTATGTTGCTTGGTGTGAAAGCGGTTGCAAAAGATTTTACAACTATATCCGCTATATGGTACAAAGTAACTGGAATACCTGGATGATTGAGCAACCATTCGTCCATGACTTTATTGTAGTATCCCTTAAACGGGCCGAAACAGGTCACGTCGAGTGGCTGGAGTTTGTGGCTACAATGTGGTGGTACTGTAACCAATGCAATACTGTTTATGTTGCAGTATTGTAGTACTCTAACATCCATATGGCTCTCATTGGTTATCTAGTATTATTAATATCTTGTTATCTGCATTACAATGTCCTGCATCTGCAACGTGCTTCAAATACTCCGAAAAGTTTGTTCCAGTCATCCAGCCACTGGGGTTTGCCGCACCTTTTGACCCGGGTGGTGCACCATTAAGCATGTGCAGTTTAAAGTTTTTCCTCGGGAAAATGAAAAATGGCGGTACATAAGTACCATTAGCACAGATAGTGGCACACATTGTGACTAATACTCCTCTCTCGGCGCTGGTCACCTTACCTACGTGCTTTTGACCACACGGGGCCATGATTTTTAGGGGCCCGTGTACAGTTGTAACTGCGGTTTCATCGCAGTTGTATATATGATTAGGATTAAAACCATATTTTTCAATCACGTGACGTAGATTGGTAAAAAATAGACCAACATTATGTTTATTGAAACTTGTTGCACAGCTTAAGCTGGTGGCTTCAGGTGTTTGTAGACTTATGTTGTGCCTTGCTCTGAAAAGCTTCATCCATTCCTCTCCGGCACTCTTATTTCGCCTCCAAGATTCTGGAATTGATTTTTCGTTGGAGATAGCAAATCTGTAGGCGAATAACCGGGTTTCTTTAACTGATAATCTGTAACACATATTTGCGGCAGTAATCAAGTATTCACTAAGCAACTGTTCTTCGTCATCCAAAAAGATTTGGGAATATCCAAGATGCCCTCGAAACTAAAACTTGCTTTTTGCTCTTCATCGACACTTATATTTTGTGACATATCTGTGTAATGCATATTTGGTGACCTTATGTTGACCAGCAGCATTTCTGATTTTAATGTTTTGATATATACAGCTAACACAGCTTGCTTCATCTTGGCTGCATTTTGTAAGTGCGCTTGCTTACTGTCTTTATGGGATTTGTTAGTTTTCCTAACCTTTTTTTTTGTTATCCATTTTCTGCAACCAAAAAGAAACATCTGTTATCGATGCTCTTACATGTAGGACCAAAGTAACCTTAACTTTACCATATTACACATACGTAAATAATATGTAAGGTATTTTATTAAAAATAAAATTCAGCATTATACCTAGTCAAACCATAAAACATTATTTAAATAATATATTACAAGTGTCTGGCCAAAATAACTACTGTTCATTGCAGTCCCACTATGCACAATTCAATTGTTTTGCCATTATAAACAATGGGGTTTGTAGTGGGACAGTCCCAGTATGCACCCCATAATTGTGTCCCAATATACAACACTATACCTTTTTTAGGTTATGAATTTATGTTGTCAACAGAAACGTAAATATGAACAATATTGATCTTTGCTTACCTTATAAACACTTTAGGCGTTAACAGCTTTCACCCCTGCTATCTCTGCACTACTTATCACTAATAAGGTGCTACACCAATGTCCTATGGTGTGCGCCATAGTGACGTGCTCTGCTCTGTAGTCCGACTTGAACTTATTGATCAGGACTTTCTTGACATAACCACAGGCACCACCTTGTCCGGTATGGTGATTACAAAGCCACCAGTTGGCCTTGGTAGCAACCATTATGGTCAAGGCGGACCTGAGGCTGTCTGTTCCTAGCAGGGCATAGATCTTAGCCCCGATGTCGGCATCCGTGTCCGGTAATGAAGTATGTCATTGCTGTAACGAACCCGTTTACTTTTCAATAACT
The DNA here is from genome assembly GCA_940337035.1 of Agriotes lineatus. Classification (NCBI taxonomy): domain Eukaryota; kingdom Metazoa; phylum Arthropoda; class Insecta; order Coleoptera; family Elateridae; genus Agriotes; species Agriotes lineatus. The sequence goes on along the minus strand of CALNHX010003796.1, from coordinate 130,975 downwards.
ACAATTAATTGATTCAATAATTTTAGGTTATTGATTTTACGGATATATTTCATAGTTTTCTAATGCCAGTAATAGATGAAATGAATAAAATTATTAATGCAATGAATCTTATTCGTTGGTACAGTAATTGTTAGATATTGATCTGGTGTATATTATTCATTAATGTTACGAAATCTAGTGCTTGTTGGAGCGAATGACGTAGTAAGTACTATGAACTATGTTCGTCGATATAGAATTTTAGTAATGGTCAAAATGAATGTAGTGATTGTTGAAATGAACAACGTTGTGAATACTAGGAATTATATTCTTAGATATCGTCAGTGAAGTAACAATACCTCCTATCTGACAAAATTTTCAAAATTGCGATTTATACAGCAATCGATTCCTAACTTTACTGCGCATAATTTCAATAGCTCCTATGTGCAGATAATGTGAAAATGTCGACAAAATAGGAAAAAACAATACCTCCTATCTTGAAATTTTAACTTCAATACCTCCTATCTCTATAGCGTTGTATGTATCAAAAGACGCAAACGCCCGTAGTGGCAATCCGTTTTTACCCTCTCCTGTAAAATTTAGGTAAAGGGAGATAGGAGGTATTGTTACTTCACTGACGATATATAGAATTTTAGAAATTGTTAAAATGAATCTAGTGATTGTTGGAACGAATAACATGGTGAATAGTATGAATTACGCTCGTAGATATAAAGAATTTTAGTAATTGTTAAAAAACTTTTGTAAAATTTTGTGTGGATTTATGTAAAAAAAAATGTTTCGAAAAAATTGTAAAACATAATCGATTCTATTGGAAAATTTAAATTAAAAAGTGGAAAAACATATCTAATTTGGACAAAATATATATAAATTTCTTCAATGGAAAATATATCTTTTCCTATACAATAAATAAATGTCTGTATACTTTGCTTTCTTAGCCTTAAATGATTTACATGGTCTTATATGTCTTGTAAATATGTTGCCAGATACAGAAGATTCCTGTGAATCTTTGATAGTATAGCGGGTAACTGTTTTCTTTGAATTGACGTCTTTCGTTACCGTTTTGTTAGTTGGTACAAAATAGCCATGCAGGCCCCATAATAAACATGCAGTTTGCGAATCTGAAAAAGAAGATATACATATTATTTTTGCTTGTTTACATTCTTTAGCACAGAAACTAATAGGTAAGATCAATCTATTAATTCGGGCTGGGCTTGAAAATTGATGTTTGAAATTATGAAACGGAATAAATTGAAAAAAGGCAAATATTGCAATGACCCTATCTAGTATTGTGTACGATTATAATAATGATGTGCAAATATCTCTACCAAGAAGAAGAAATATAATAGGTCACCACACAATATTTAGTTTTACCAATTGCTATGATCAAACTGACTGATTAATTTATTTTGTTGGGTACGCCAAATTTGAGAATCATTCTTATGGTAGTTTGCCCTTTATTTAATCCATTCATCTGATCTAATAACTTCGCTAGCTCATTTGAAAACAGAGACATGAAAATAAAAACTCAATCTCTCGGGTCTGAGGTTCCTAAATTTGTACGTTAAAATCTTAATGATACGCCACTGGAAAAGTAAACGGGTGAACTAAAAATTAGGCGTATTGCGCCGCCGCTATTCTGAAATGTCAAGATCTCGCACAAGAAATTCGAGTTACCTGTCAGCTCGCGTGTAACTGAATTATCAAACAATTAAATGAACATATTTTTACGGTAAGATCTTGAATAATTGCGCCTTCAAGTGGCGTCTTATCGTTCTATTGTTTTTCAGGAAAATCTATCATTGGCCCATTTTAAAAGGACGCTTAAAAATTGCATTTGTTTACTGGGGCCTCCAATTGACGATTTATTTCGCAAATGCTGGTAAAACACCTCGCCATCCACAGGAACTTTTATGATATTCGTGTTCTCCAGGTCGTAATTAAGGTATGATGTGATTTTCATGCCAATCGCACGGATAAAAATTTCAGAATACACTAACCTCACATTCGTAGGACTCGCAGCATACTTATGGTGATGTTGGCTGAAATCTTCGCCCCCCCCGGACTGCTCGGACTGTTGTGCTGTGTTGGGACCTGGTGTAGCGGAGCTGCAGGGACAATCTTGGTACCCTAGGCCTTCCCACGATGCCGCAAATTGGTTCTGCGAGAGCTCCCCTTGTAGTCGTTTTCTGCCGAAGCCGCCTCGGAACGAAAATCACTCAAGTGCGTGGAAAATCTTGCCTCCAATTGCGCTGATACACTGCAATTCGCTGATCACGATGGTGCTATTTTTATTTTTATAATTTTATGCCTTCTATAAAAATTCTTTAATTTAAGTTAGAGCAAAACTCAGGCAACTTTCAACAATTTATTAAAAACAATTGCTCCCCTGTCGTATTTGACAAAACACTGTCTACAAATTTTATCTTCAGGAAGTTCAAACCATGTCTAATTACATATCTTATAAACTAATTTAACATATTTGGTCAATTTAATTACAATTTCTTATATACTAAAATTATTGTCTTTTGAATTGTTTATTTCTCATCGTTTTAATCCGCCACTTACTTGATTTTATAACACTTAAATGCCCATTGTTTATCACTACACTGAATCGTTTTTTTAATACACCAATATTGTCTCATTTTCTGCTGTTTGAATTCCATCTAATTTCTTGCCACTGCAATCTCTTCAAATTCCCAAGTATTGTATTTTCATGTAATAAATGACAAGACTGGATTTTCTATGTTCTCTGCCTTATCTTTCTGGCCATTCTTATTCACACCTTTATTCTAAAAATGTTCATTTCCTATCCATTTCCTAATGACTTTACTTTCTACGCTTCTAGTCCAGTCGTTGAAGGTAAAAATATGCTATTACCTCAGAATTCTTTGAACCTTGACCGATTGACGTGAAATTCAAGGAACAAAAGTGACATAGCGCCGATGTGCGCTTTTACCCTGAGAGTGGATGCCACCCCTTCTCGGGGGTGGAAATTGTTCACTCAAAATAACCCCGGAAATGGATAGAGGAACAAATTCTAAGTAAAAAATGTTCTATATAGTTTTTTTGATAGATCGATATTTTTCGAGCTATTCGCGACTGAAGACTTAGATTTTTCGTGATAAAAATGCATGTTTTTGGACGGTTTTTCGCGAATAAGTCGAAAACTTCGCGTTCTATCAAATAAGTTGCAATAACCAAAAATGAAGCTTAGAAAACAGCAAAGAGATTGGTTGTTTTATAAATGCTCTAGGTCCAAAATAAAAGAAGTTATCGCTCGTTGAAGAAGATTTTTTTTTGCAACAACTTTGTTCGAAGTAATCAACGTTAATTAACGAGAAACCGATGCATTTTTCGGGAAAAACGTATAGAACATTTTTTGTAGTGATTGAAAAGACCTTTAAAATGAGCACTGTTAAAAGTCGATTGCATTGTAACTAAGCGAGTTACGATCAAAAACGGTGGGCCACTCGAATTTTTGAAAAAAAAATAGCGCTGAAACCCCAGCCATTCCACCAGAATTGATATTGACCATTATCCCTTTACAAAAATTACTTTATTTTAGTATTACTCATGTAATCCAAAAGTTTTTCGACATGCTCAGACTTTGCATATTCAAAAAGTAAAGGGTTAACGGGCTCGGGAAGGGTGGTGCGAGCACTATAATGCAAACTTGTAACATTTATATCTCCGTTATTTTTTTGCCTACAGACATAAACAAAAAACTAAAATGTTCGTTAAGAAGAAATCCACATTTTTGTACTATATTATTTTTTACGTTTTTTCTTTAGTTTTAAGTATTTTCAAAATAAGGTATTTTTTTAAGAAATTTGAAAAATACGTTTTCCATTTCCATCATATTTTTTTCGAAAAATACGCATTCTAACCCGCCCAAACTTTTGGACTACATAAGTAATACTAAAATAAAGTAATTTGTAAAAGGATAATGGTCAATATCAATTCTAGTGGAATGGCTGGGGTTTTATCGCTCATTTTTTTTTTCAAAAATTTGAGTGGCCCACCGTTTTTGCATCGTAACTCGCTTAGTTATAATGTAATCGACTTTTAACAGTGATCATTTTAAAGGTCTTTTCAATCACTACAAAAAATGTTCTATAAGTTTTTCCCGACAAATGCATCGGTTTTTCGTTAATTAACGTTGATTACTTCGAACAAAGTTGTTGCAAAAAAAAATCTTCTTCAACAAGCCATAACTTCTGTTATTTTGGACCTAGAGCATTCATAAAACAACCTATCTCTTTGCTGTTTTCTAAGCTTTATTTTTGGTTATTACAACTTATTTGATAGAACGCGAAGTTTTCGACTTATTCGCGAAAAACCGTCTAAAAACATGCATTTTTATCACGAAAAATCTAAGTTTTCAATCGCGAATAGCTGGAAAAATATCGATCTATCGAAAAAACTATATAGAACATTTTTGACTTATAATTTGTTCCTCTATCCATTTCCGGAGTTATTTTGAGTAAACAATTTCCACCCCCGAGAAGGGGTGGCATCCACTCTCAGGGTAAAAGCGCACATCGGCGCTATGTCACTTTTGCTCCTTGAGCCATCCCCTAACCACTCACCAAATTTCAAGTCAATCGGTCAAGGTTTAAAGAATTTGGAGCGGAAAACCTTCAACGACTGGACTATTCCTTTTTTAAGCTGTGTCTAACTTGAACTTTCTGTGACAGTTCTTAATTAATTTTGATTCGGCTTCTACTATGTGCAAATCTATTATATGATGCTTAAAATTATATTGTTAAACCCAATACACGGAACTTGAGTTTCCATATTTCTGTGCCTATTCGAATACAATCAATGTCATTGGCCATTTATACCAGTGTTATTATGATTTGGCAATTTATGTGAATTTTCTCAGATGCCTGCATTATTACAACTCTGTGCTTTAGTGATTTAATTTGTTATTTGCTTGTACTGCAATCAGAGCTGATTTGAGGGCTAAAGACCATTGCAATATATCTATAGTAGCAAAATGCGGTTTATACAGGGTATCCCTATTTTTTACCAGACTTAATCATAGTAACATTAAAAGTTATAGGCAGTACCTATTAATATATCTAAACTTTAGGTAATAATAGGTGTGTAGGTATAGTACTTACTTTCAGAAATGTTATTATTATTTTTGAGGTTGTGTAGTACTGCTTTTATATTTTTATCCTTCACATGGTACTCTTCGCCTAAAATTTTTAGCAACTTTTAGAAGTGCCTACTCCAATTCTTTAATAGCCCATCTGAGTTAGTAAAGGCCACACTATAATCAATGTCGATCTGTAAGTAAAAAATTAATAAGATACTTAAATGTAAAAGTTAAATAAAAACATACCAACCGAAAGCCTGTCGGAATTCTGTAAAAATGCTATTTCTCCATTATTTCATCAGTAGAGCCAAAGTTTTTTAAATCATTAAGGCGATACTGACTGCAGGCCTTCCACGTGGAGTCGAATTGCTCAGCAGTTAAATTATCAAATTTTAATGTCCTGAGGCAAGCTTCAGCGTCATCTTCTGGTTCTAAAAAACAATACTCTACTTCAAATTTTATTCATATATCTGCACAAAACAAAAATTTTGATTTTGATTCAAAGTAATTAATAAACATTGAATCATATGGGTATAAGTACTATGCAATTTTAGTTTGCTTACCAAAATTTTTTGTACATTTTTTTTCACACTGTTCTTTTTGTTTTTTATTGACATGCTGGGCGACGGCAGATTTAAACGATGTTTTCAAATGGCAAAATTTATTATAAATTAAGAACCCTAATCAATGGCGACCGTCCTTTCAATTCCTAGCTTTAGAATACAAGGTAAAGAAAATGTCAAACAAGGAAGCCATTTTGCAAACGTGCGTGGAAAGAAACGATACCTGGGCTGCTTAAATTAGATTAAGATTAGCTGGCTGTGTGGCAGACCTACCTGCCATAGATGCCAGATACCATATCGACTGTCGTAATAAATTCATGGGTCAAAACGCTGTGCTTTCAGCAAAACGACAGTCTAGTCAGGATACCGAGAAAGAAGATATTCCTTACGAGGAAACAGTAAAAGAAATATTGACCTATAAAGAAAGAATTTGGAATTCGATAGATATAAACAATACGAGACCTGTCCCATAAGTGTTGGCCCAGTTGCATAAAATCATTGAAATGATTTATTTAAGCAAAAAATCAAAACACCTACGAATTTATTTCCATTGAATTATAACTTAATGCCTTAAATACCTACAGGAAATAACTGATCTACACCAACTACATATAATATAAGAAACTAAAAATTTGTGATTAATCGCTCTTTGATGATTATGCTTTTATATAGCTAATACTTGGTTCTTACAGTTACCACTGTGTAACGTCCCCCCTTCTTTTCTATAACTGATTTTATTCGACGAGGCATGGTTTCCACCATCTTTTGGCATTCAGCTACTGTAAAATTATCCCAGATATTTTGGAGGCGAGAGCGCAGCTCTGATACAGTCCTTGCAGGTTGCACACGAAGTTTTTTTTCATGATGTGCCATAGTATCTCTATAGGGGACAGACCTGGGCTGCTAGAAACCCATCTTAGTAGTGAAATTTCTCTTTCCAAAAACCAACTTTTCACTTTTTTGGCCGTGTGACAGGCTGCACCATCCTGCTGGAAAATAAACTCGATTCCAGCTCGCCTGGCTTCACCAAATTCAGGTTTTAGCTTATCTTCCAGGATCTCAATATACTTTGCAGCATTTACAATCTCTTCTACAAAGTGTAGTTTACCTACTCCACTGGACAACATCGACCCCCAAACCATTACGGAAGCAGGGAACTTAATTTTTCTTTTCAAACAATCAGGATGAGACGCATCTTCTTTGGATCGTATAATCCTACTCCGACTATCACCTGTACAAACTTCAAATCGTTCCAATGTACTGAAGCCCATTGGACTGGGGTCCAATTAATGTGATCTTTTTCCCAACGTAACCTATCCCTTTTTTGCTTTTTAGTAAGCAAAGGTTTCTCTTTTGCCTGAAAATTGATGTGACGTGATTCTACAGAAACAAAAATGCAATTAGATTTACCTTGCAGGTCCTGTAACCCATTTTTATTGCTGTTCGGTTGCAAGTGGACTTGGAAAATTGTTTTGCTGTTGCTTGACTCCACAAAATACTTAATTCATGATAATTAGAACGCCGATTTTGTTGTATAATTCGACGTAAGGCTCTTCGGTTAATATCAGTAACGCCAGATTTCCTTCCAGGAATAAGCTTTTATGCAACAGATTTGGTTGTTTTAAATAGCTTAATGGTGTTGCGAATTGTATATCTTGACAAACCGACAATTTTTCCGATTTCAGACGCAGATTTTCTAGATTGCGACAAGGAAACGATTATTTTAGGCACATCTTCAGTAACAGGCTTACCTCGCACCATTGTAACAACAAATCTCGAGCAAATTCACTTTATTAATATTCTCACAAGAGCAATAACTACTGCAAGTTGTCAAATACTTTCAATTGTTTCGTAACTCGAAGGTAATATGATTATGATTTGTGCGTTAAATTACTCCAAGTACGAGTAGGTATACGTTTCTCTAACAATTGCTACAAATGTTGCAATTTATATAAGAAGAGATAAGACAGTAAGTATAAACGTAAAAAATCATAATACGATTGGATGCAGCTTCTCCAGTTGAGCACAAGTATAAGAACTGCATTTTTTTATGACTGGGCCAACACTTATGGGACAGGGCTCGTATACAAGGCGAGGAAATTTTGACTGGGAAAAGGGTTTAGCCAACACCGATCTCAGTACTTGGGCAACGATTTCAAGAGCTATTAATGGTGTGTTGAAATAAAACCACTTGATGCCAAAGTCGACAGTTTCGATAATTTATTTTTATCATTCTCGAGACCTAAAGAGAGGTTTACAGCTAAGAAGCGATGTTTGTACAATGTAATTAGTTAAGATCTTACCTAACAACTTGTGGTCAAGAACCAAAAAGGCACATGTAAATCACAAAATATGTGACCAGATTTCCAATTTTAAATTTACAAAAGCAGCATTGAACGCAGCAGGCATATCACACACTAACGTAAAGCTAGATTTCCTGTCACCAGGTTACATGTTAAAATTCACAAATACACTTAAAATTAATTAATTACTACAATTTTTATTGCTTTTAAGCCATAATGGCCGTCAAATTGATAAAATTGTTTAAACCCGACAAGGAATGTGAGAAAATTATGAATTTTGCAGATGTCAATTTGTTGGCCGCTCATGCGCCTTACGATCGGCGTCAGTAACATACCAGGGACGTTCAAAATGGAAGGGCACTGTTCGCTGGCAAAAGTAAGGATATTTCTGAAATTTTAATTAAAGGGTAATTATCTATTTATGGGATTGAAAGATTTATTATAAGGAGATTGAAAGAGGGTAGGTTGAAAATTATTAACCCCCGATTCTACCCGGGTTGAGGGAAATCTAAAGAAAAATCGTTATTGGACATGGCTAACAGGAGGTGATATGAAACGCTAAGGTTGTCGATGTCTGTTTTTGAATTGAGGGTGTTGTTACTGCCAAAAATGTGGCACATTTCAATAAATAAACGATGGTTACTATTGGATTCTGTTGTAATGATTTTGGTATTATCAAAATCCATCTCATGACCTGTATTGTTGACATGGCTAGCTAAAGCGCAAGCCTTAGGTTTTACACGGGAATCACTTTTGTGTTGGGTAATCCTAGCTTTCAACCTCTGTGAAGTTTGCCCAATATAGGTGGACTGGCAGCCATTACAATTTATCTGATAGATGACATTTGGGGTTAACATAATTGTAGTTTTATCTTTCAATCTGGAGAAACAATCTTTTATAATATGGTGGTGCTCATCTGCTATTATTATGTGATTGAATTTGCGAAAAACCTTTTTTATTGTGTAGGATAACCCTTTAATGTAAATGAGACTTTTGTACATAGGGGGTTTGTCTTCCCCGTTTACAGGCCTATTAAGAGGAGTGGCCCTGTTAATCGTATTAGAGAATAAAATGGAATTTAATAGTGAAATTGGATAATTATTTAATTTAAGAATGCTAATTAATTTATTGAGATTGGTCCTATGGAAATCTGGGTGTGAGATCGTGAGGATTCTGTGTTTAAGACCTCTCACGACATTAAGTTTGTGTCGAATGTTATGTATAGAATGGAAATTCAAATACCGACCAGAACTGGTGGGTTTGACGTACCAATCCAGTTTGATCACGTTCGATGCAGTTCTGATAACCAAAGTATCCAAGAAGGGAACCGGCCTATCCTTCTCTCGCTCCACTGTGAATTGACTATATTTATTGAAGCTATTAAAGACACTCAACACATTTTCGACCTCGCCACCCGGTACTGCGCACACTATGTCATCAACGTACTGGTAAAGAAAGGGAAATTGAAAAACCAGCTTAGGGGTACATTCTCTTATTATGGTATTGACAATGATATCAGCAAGAACTGTTGAAAGGGTTGAACCCATTGGGGAACCAAAATTTTGTTTGTAAAAAATATTAAATGAGAAACTATCTTTAATTTGGTAACTATTTTACTCTAGGAAAGCTTTCCCTAGTATATCTGCCAGATATTTAGAAATGTTCTTATCCGGAGATTGTGTTGATGACACAATGGGACGACAGGGTATGTCAGGTTTATGAATTTTAGGAAGGCCGTACAATTTAGGGGAGACTGAATTATGACAAATTAAACGTCTGTAGGACGGAGTATCTATATAATTATTATTATGTAATTCTTTAATTAATTTATTGTGTTTTGTTTCAATTGACAAGGTGGGGTCTTTAGTGAGAGGTTTGTAAACCTGGGTGTCTTGTAGAAGGACCTGCATTTTACTAATGTAGTCAGTCCGTTGCATGGCTACAGTAACGTTTCCCTTGTCTGAAGGTAAAATCAATACATCTGGGTTATCTTTTAAGAATTTATCACAATCTCTAATGATGATAAGGGGTTATTAGTGTTATTTTGATTTTTAGAAAATCTGTAAGATGAAAAGCTACTAAAGAACGATAACTTAATAAAATAAAAATTAATAACGTTAAAAAATTAAATAACCTAACCTGTTAGCGCCTATTGTAGCCAGTAATACTAATATTACACCTGATATGTGGTTCAAAAACCTCACCAATGTTATTTTCCCTGAAAATACAACAAGGTTCCTTTCACTTGGACCGAAATTTGGATTGCCTGTTTGCTTAAATAACAAATCAACCCTTTATAAATATCTTTCCCAAATAGAAGATATTATCAGTACTCTAGACAACAAAGAAAGAAATAATTACTAAAGGAAATGATGCTACACTAACCCAGGTTATTGTTGAGAATTTTGACACAGAAATCTCATTGCAAAATGGCAAAACCAGTACTCATTCGCTAGCTCTCCTTGCCGCTCAAACTACGTCAACAGGAGAATTTTTAATGTAATAATATACTTTTGGAACACCCTGTATTTAAAATTTTTTGTTTTTATTTTATATAAACCTTATTATGAGAAGCAAACCATTTGTAAAAAACTCGTTTATTTACGTAAAATTTACGGGACACCCCGTATCTGGAGTTGCTCAAGGATGACGCTTTGTCATCACTTGAATATCAAAACTAGGAGACCCTTAGACCCCAAATCCGTTTTGAAAAAAACTTAATACCAAATTGTTGGGTTTTACCTCGTGGCTGCCGGACTATTCTGTAGTCTTGTCGTAAACATAAAAGTAGCCTCTTCCAGTGCTGTCTACATGGATAGAGAAGTTATATACCCACAGTTGAATTTTGTAGACTATTCAACTCACCCCCTTCATCTTAACTATTAACCAATCATAATTTAGTATTTTTGTTATTTGCACCAATTAGCGTGAACTAAATCAACAATTTTCACTAGTGAAAATAATCGACAATTTTGACTAGTGGTATAGTGAATATTTTATGACAATTTTCACTAGTGAAAATAATCGACAATTTTCACTAGTGGTATAGTGAATATTTGAACTAAATGTTATTTTTATTAGAAAAAGTCAATATTAGTGTTCTGTTACTATAGAAATTGAGTACCGTCCATTGGGGATATATTGGATGATATTTTCGGTTTTTATTACTTTTCTCTGCTCTGAAGCAAGATATTGAACCGGGGGCTTTTTTAATCGGAAGCCTTTGCCGAATCGAAGTGAATTTTAAAAATGCAAAAAAATATAGTTTTTAAACCTTTTTTTTAAACAATAGTGCCATCCCATATAACCCCGTGTATGAGGATATATTGGACAGTGTAATTTTCTCACTGAAAATGGTAAAATTGTGGTGAATAGCTGATATAGGCCGGTCCTACAGCCTTTATCAGACACTTTTGACCAAAAAAAAAAAATTAATTTTAATCAAGAATTCAATAAATAAGACAAAATACAACCAAAATCCAATAAATACGTTTATTTGCGTTTTATTGTCACATTTTCGGTACAAAAACATAAAAATTCTAAATAACCTAAAGAAAGAACTTAACTTAAAAGCAGAAAAGCATTAACAACTCTAAATAATTATTTTTCAAACGAAAGAAATATATATTTTTTTTAATTTAAACTAAAGAAACAAAAATTCTTTGGTAGAAAGGAAGTCTCCGTAGAAAATAAAAAAAAAATTACAAAATATTTTGAGGAAAGGTAAAAACACCCCTTATCTCCTGTGGTTTACAAAGCCTATATTTTATTTGATTAATTTGCACAGACTGCAAGTCCTCTACGTCAGGAAATACAAAAGCACACTGTTTTCCTCTATGTGGGCGTAGGCATTTTATTTCAATACAACTTTTTTAATTTTTGTTACTTGTCCGACAAAAAGTCTTTCGCATTCTTTTTTTGTGCCTGCATTATAGAGAAATGATGTTAAAACAAAGTCACTTTCATTTATGTCAGTGGCTGACTCAACGCGAGTCATAACTTCATTTTCAGTTTCGTCTATGACACTATTGCGGTCACTGTAATCTGAATCGTTTTGTGGGTCATCTGTATTTGTTATTGTTGATGTTCCCGGTATATCAACCTCTTTATCTACTGGCAAATCTGCCAACGAAATTGATTGTCCTGCAGGAACATTTATTTTTCTTTTTCTTGTTATGGCGGGCCGTTCATTTACTTTTGTAAGATCTGACAGAATGTTAGAGAACGATTCCACGATAGCAGGATTGTCTTGGTTGGGTTCATCCACGGTGTAAGATATTCAGGTGATTCGACTTCTTACCATTTGGCAGATTGCGCTGGCTAATTTTTGTCCTAGTTCCGTGCGGATCCAACAGGTGGCGAAAGAGTAGAGCGGTAAAACGTCAGTTTGACGTTTCGTAACATTTAATTAATATTTTGTGTTATAAGTTGTGATGCTGGTTTAATATTGTGTATTGGTAAAAAAAGTATCTGTTTTTAGCGCCGTCAAATACCGAAATTCAAAAGAAGCGGCAATAAAAAAGGTTGTTTGTATTAACCTAGAAACCACTATTTGGACTATACTATAAGGGAGCAACTCAGTCCTAATTGAGAAAATATTACTGCTTGTTAGGCTGCAACTCTAAAGTATCTGTTGCCAACAAGTTGCTTGTCTATAAAACTGCTGACACCAACATAGAGCTGCGATATCCAGTTGTGGAGTACCTACCTCGTATCGCATTCAGCAAATGTTGAAATCTTTGAACAAGAGAGGCAGTTCAGTGCAGTGCGAAATGTCTTCAGGGATTAGAAATACATCCTAATCCACGTGCAGTCAAGCTGAACAGACGTGCTAGTGCAGTGGGCGGACCCTTATTTGGCAGTTTTAGTATAGTTAAAGTTGGGCTCTTCCTACTATTACTGTGATGTTCTGCTACAGAATTGCTGTAAATTTTATAAAAACGGGTGGCGATTATAAACTTCAGGTGGTGGCAAAGGTCAGTCAGCTTCCATCAAAGAGCAGTCCGACGAAGATGATGTGGTTCAACGTATTGTTAAGAACATTCTGGTGTATGGAGATTTTATGGCCAATTTGATGGAGAAGTTTAAGCAACAGTTCTGAACACGACCAGCGTATTTCTACTGTAGAAGAAACTGGTGCTTCTCAAAACACAACTATCCAAACACACGATTTTAAAATGTATTCTCTTGAACAATATTTAAGACGAAGTAACCTGAATATTCTAGAGATCAAGAAGCTTCCAATGAACTAAGATACAGACCAAGTTCTTACAATTTTTGCGCTTCCAATCCAAGTTCCCAAGAACGCAATTGAAAGAAGTCATAGATTGAGGAGCAGGAATTCAAGTCTACCCACCCCAGTCATTGTGAAGTTTGTTAATTATAACCTCCGACAACGAATTTTCAAATCAAATAAAAGGAACCCTGGTTTTCATAAAAGAAGACCTAACAAAAGCAAGGCAATCATTTTTGCGTTCTGCTCAACAAATATATGTTTTTACCAATGTCTGGTCGCTGATGGCAAAGTTTTTAAGATTTAGGGCCGGTTGCAGAAAGCAACGTTAAGTCTGGTGTTAGCTAACACGACGTCAAAGTGAACAAAAACGAATCAAATCTCAAACGTTTATGGTAACTAATACATTAGTAAACAAAATTTGATGCGATTTTGTTCACTTTGACGCGACGTTAGCTAACACCAGACTTAACATTGCTTTCTGCAACCGGCCCTTAATGAGCTACTGAGTTACACAAAGAATCATTGAAAATGAACAGGGCTATGCAACAAACATTACAGTAGTTGATATACGTTTTCTGAATTTCCCTTGTCTCTAAAGCAGAATCGTGTTGTCCTAACTCTCTCCTCATCGTAATAATAAAATAACGTTGCACGCAATTGCAAAACGTCGGTGAAGTCGATTTGACATGCATAACCCTGTTCATTTTCAATGATCGTAAGTGTACCTACTATTCCACATGAAGCTGTGTTTATATTTTTAGCATGCTGCTTGCTGTAATTAAGTTACCGGTATAAGTATCTTTAATTTAATTTCTTATTGCAATTACGCATTAAATTAGTTACTTAATTATATCTCATATTTCTGTTTTATTAAATAAAGAATTTATTGATCATGAATGACATCGCTTCTAATTTTCAGTGTGCACATCTGAATGCAAGATAATTCATGGCAAGTTTTTCAAATATTCGTGACCATGTAATTGGTACAAACTACGACTCACTGACTGTAAGTGAAACCTGGTTAACGTCTAATATATCTTCAGATGTGGTGGCAATAGATGGCTACTGCTTTTTGCATCTTGATCGTACAACAAGGGGAGGTGGAGTTGGCATACACGTTAAATTATCATTCAAGCATTATGTTATACAAGCTGATAATGTTATTGAACAGTTATTGATAGTGGTAACTGCTGGTAGGCAAAAACTTTTATTTGGTGTAGTATATAAACCTCCGAAAAATAGTCACTTATAATACCATGAGTAGTCAAAGTTATGTCGAATATTTTTGCAGTGGTATCATGAATGTTCATTGCGCTTTGATACGGATAATCCGAAGCGTAATGTACATGAGTAGTGATAACACCGCAAAAATAATCTTCTTAACTTTGACTAAGAATGGTATTCGACGGACTATTCATCAAACTGAAACCATTTTTTTAACATTTGTTTATCCTGAAATTGAGTTCTACCTTTTCTTTTAATAAATAAGTGTTGTTAGTATATGTTGTAACTATTAATTACTTTAAAAAATTGTTGATTAAAACCACTAGTAAAAATTGTCAATATAGATAATTTTTGTTGGCTCAAAGACCTCAAATCTTGTATTTTTATTGGTCAGTTTTTGACAGATGACAAATGAATTGAATAGTCACTTGGAATTTTTAAATTGTCTTGATAATACATTAATACCTATACATAAATATACGGTACCCCCCACCCAAGAAAAGCGCCCTTCCATGCTTTGAGATTTCAACAGATCTTCACGTTTTAGAGTCCCCTGAACCCAAAAAACATATTTTTTTTCATTGGTCTGTGTGTCTGTCTGTGAACAGAATATCTCAAAAACGAAAAGAGGTATGGCGTTGAAACTTCATATACAGGGTGTTTATTTGGTTGCCGTTACATTTGACAGATTATGCAAACAAATAAACAGCAAACTAATTTGTTGATGCTTTGAGATGATTCAGTAATTTCAAGGCACCACTGATTTGTCTAAAAATGGTAATTTTATTCTTTAAATTTTCGGTTTTCCGAAATGTAAAATGACAAATTCTGCCGTAAATGGATACAGAATTTTTTTCTCTACAAAAAACTTCAATACAGGTTTGCTCTAAAATAATAAATTAGCGAAGCAAATATTTTCATATGAAGAAATTACCATTGAAATCCCTATGGTGCGTAAAGCATTTCTACACCCTGTATAAGCTTTGTGTACTATGTAGATGCGACAGCAAGTTTTTGAAGAAAACCGCATAACCGGAAGTAGGTGTTTACTCTTGTGATTTTTCAGTTTTTTTTCGATTTTTTCAAAAACGGCTCTAACGATTTTTTTAAAACTTCTTATTTTTATTAGATTTTTATTGTGTATTGAGTGAGATAGGTGATTTTCCAGTTGAATACTTCTAAAATCGGTTTCTTTTGTTGTTTTTCTTAACTCCTATTTTAAATAGAACACACAGTATATTATTACATTTTTGAATTCAACTTGAAATTCTAGAGAAAATTTTTCTCTTCACCTAACGCTCTATTTTGCACCGTTTTTGTAGAATTTGTAATTTTTTAAAATTTTTGACAAATGGTTAAAAATTTAAAATCAAATTTTTGGCCAATTATAAGATCACTGTAAAAGGAAGTTGTGTGCGTGTATCACACCAGATTTTTAGTTTTAGTTCTCGTCAAATACGTGTAAATTCCTGTAAGTGGCATTCAGACTCATTTTTCCGTTTATAATAATAATAATAATAAACTTTATTTAGCAATTTGCTACATAATATCAAATTACATTATTGCACAACTATTATAGGTACCTAGTCACAATATTGTACAAAGTAAAAAATAAAAATTCTGGCTAACAGCTAATACTAGTAACCTATCTTATGCCTAAATAATAACACAAACTTGTACTTTAAAACTATTACCTATATAAGAACTGTATAGAGATGAAACCGTTTTACGCTTTAAGTTTGATATTATTTCCTTTGTGAACCATACAGGATATTTGTTTCTATTCGTCAGATTGCATTTGATTCTAGGTACAGTTTGGTCTATAATGTTGTATAAAATGTTATAAAATTCATTAGTAGCCATGTTAACATCTATGGGTTCAAGAATACTCCAGTCTGTATTCTTCAACGCACTATATAGTAACAGAAAGTCACCTTTTTAAAAATCATACTTATTCAATGCGAGGTTATCGTTCACTGCAGGATTAAAACTAACTTGTGATCAACAGAGCGGGGTGCAGAATATCAGTGCCGTCTTTTATATGATTGAGGCCCCGGGCCCAATGTAATGAAGGGGCCCTTTTAGAAAGGAAGTAACTCAATACCATTTACTATTATGTGATTTCGACTTGGGCAACATAAATTGGGTTAAGAATGGCAATGAGTGTGACCCCCAACCAGCTTCAACGTACGACAATAATGCAAATTTTTTTGTGGACTGTATATCTGTAAGTGGAATTATGCAGTTTAATTATGTTAAAAATATAAATTCGAGGATTCTAGACCTTGTGTTATCTAACAACGAACACACAGAGGTTATTCAATGCGAAAGCCTCCTCTTACTGCTGTAGATCAAAACTAGCCTCCTTTAGAAATATATTTTAGATATAAGTTTACAAAACTGCTTATTGCAGCCGCTCAAAATTTTCGTAATTTCTCCAAAGCTGATTAGAATGCTATTAATGGTAAATTACTGTCTTACGATTGGAATGTTGAAGTGAAATCGCTTAGCACTGAGAACTAAATTAATTATCTCATTATGAAATCTGTTATTTCAAAACATGTACCGATGTTTAATAAGCAATCAGATTATTTTCCTCTTTGGTTTTCAAGCGAAATAATTAAGCTGATGAGGGAAAAATCTAGAGTCCATCGAAAATATAAAAGATATAAATCTCCTGTTGACTATAATAGCTTCAGTTTACTTAGTAAAGCAGTGCTTTCGAACCTATATTAAAACAATCGAATCTAAAATCTGTTCTAATACCAAAAAGCTTTGGGTCTGGCCAACGTAGTACATTTATACGTATTATTAATTTTTATTAATGATTTATAATTATGTATAATTATCAAATGAATGCACAACTTTAATTTTTATTTTTTTACAAAATTAATTAATGAATTACATTATTATCAGTTGATCCATGCGCCCGTCGGAGGCCCCAAAAAATTGGGGGCCTAAAGACTGCACTGCAGAACATAAATTGGCACTAAAGCATCAAACTGCGTTCCCACACACAATTCAAAAGTGCACATAACTAAATCTAAGGTTCTATCAACAGAATTCCCAACGTTAGTATACATTTGTAAATTGAATAAATCTAAAAATTCCTGTACACTTTTTGTAATCTGACTACCACTTACAAGATTATAATTAAAGTTATTAATTTCGGGTATGTTAAAATCCCCTACGATTATTATTTCGTTTTCAAAAATATTTCGAATATTTTCCAACAAAGCAAAATACTCTAAATATTCATCCAATGATGATTTAGGCACAAAGTACACTGTAATTATTATACCAGGTGGGCCACGAAACTTGTAGCCCCTCTAGCCACGTTTTGCATTATATTACAAAAAGTAATATAAATACATACAGCAAATATTGTTTATTTTGATACTTACCAACCATGATCTGTTTTTAATGCATAAAAAATAATGATCTACTCTTCTTTCATGTTTCGGTTGCAGTAGCAAATCTTCAGAGGCTACAAGTTTCGTGGCCCACCCAGTATAAGTGGATCCGAAACATTTTACTTTAATTGTTAACGTCTCAAGCTTGGTGTTAGTTTTTATAACTTCAGAATAATATTGTTTATTAATTGCAATTCACACACCTCCCCTTTCTTTGGCAGTAATAGTTTTATTTCTATAGCATCTGTATATATTGTAGCGTTCATCAAAAATTTCAGTATTATATATATCTGAATCAAGCCAAGTTTCATTCAGTGCACTGCAATCATAATCATCAGCCGCAAGGTTACATTTAAAGGTGTTCGTTTTTGTTTGAAGCCCTCTAACATTTTGATAATACAAAATAAATTCTTTCATGACAGATTTTAAGTAGGTAACTGAAAATGTTAAGTCAATATAAACAATTAACAAATAACGAATAAAGAAAAAAAAAGTATATATGCAATGCGACTCACCTGAAATTTGCTATCCGCAATAAGAAAAAAAATGGAATAAACAGAAATTTATCCAAAGTTCTAACACAAATAATTAATAATAATAATTATCACAAAATTGTTATATTTGAAACGCCACCTTACTTTTACTTACATAATAAAATAACATTTCGGACAGATGTTCATACCTGCACTTGAGATTTAGAGGCAATGTATCGGTCCCTTTACAAACAGAATTTGTTAAACGACAATATATTATTATGTATTTATTACAAATATAAGGGCAACTACTTTCTCATATTATTGTTAAAGTGCTGCACTAAACTTTTGTAAAGAACTGTTTTGCTTATTGTTGCAAATGTAACAGATTGCAAATAAATTACTTGTGAAATGAGTTCCAAGACTTTTGATATCCTCATTTCCTACACGCTGTGAATCCATTTTGAAGGGCTCGAACACTTTTGAAAGATGATTTGTAGATAATAACTAGTAATTTTTTTAATCTACTCCAGTGGGATAAGTAACTCATTATGTCATTCATTTGACACTATTTCCGTTAGGTAATGAAGCTCATTACACCCCTCACTTATGTAATGGTTTCATTACGCAACTGAGTTGTGTAATGACTTCATTACCTAACTGAAATAGTGTCAAATGAATGACATAATGACATTTGCCTACTAAAATATTTTTGAAAATGACAGATCTGACATTTCTCTTAATGCACTTTTCTCAATTTTAGGCAGTCGTAGATAAAATTTTGTACAATACATGTGTGATAATGCATCATTAATATACTTGTGTGCTTACATAACTCGTGCTACGCACTCGTTTGTAACTTACACACACGTATATTAATGATGCTCTTATCCCACTTGTATAGTAAATAACTATTATATAATCATTTTTGTCATATATTGTCGCTTCACATGTCAATTAATTGATGTTTGACATATTTGTAGGATGCCATTATTGTTTATATCTGCCGTTGCAGCACTTTACTGTTTAGTAAATAAATAAAATCACAAACAAACCGCTACCAATAACGAGTATGACTGCAAAGGAATAAATTCATATTTATAGACGGACTTCCTTCTATCCAGTTATCATGTAGTAATTGTTTATTATAATTTGGGTTTCTTGAATTTTGAATCACTCTCTATAACAGGGGTGGCGAACCAATGGCACGCGTGCCACTGATGGCACGCGTGCCACTGATGGCACGTGACAAAATAATTTGGGCACGGCATTAATTAAGGAATTTAAGTACCTAATCGAAACAATTTATATTTAACAATGAGTTGAACATGAAGCTTCAAGGCACAAATAAAACAATTATTGTGTTATGATAGATCTCATTCGTGCTTTCGAGGCTAAACTGTAAGTTTTTCCCAAACTTGAAAAAAATCCCCAGAGATTTGGATTTACACGAAAAACCAGACCAAGCAAAAGTCACTGAAGAGTTTAATTCGGTAATTAATTCTTCAATCAAAGAATTGTCATCGAGATTTTCTCAGTTCAAAGAATTATCGGAAACACTGAAGTTTATTATGTATCCTGATGTGACTTCACTTGTTAAACTGAACTTGGCCAAATTTGATTGGTTGGAAATTGGAGAAACTGAAATGCAGCTGATTGATTTCCAGTCTAGTTCAATATAGATTCAAAAATGTATCGGAACAAGGAAAGAGTTGGAATTAAATGAAATAGAAAGACTATCTGTATTAGGTAATATGAGTAAAAATGCCAATATCAAAATTATGAAAAAGTAGAATTTAATTCCAGACACATTTAGCTGTCTGAAGAAGCTGGCTTTTGTTACCTTAACAATATTTTCATCTACCTATGCCTGCGAGTCATTATTTTCAGAAATGAATAACATTAAAGACTCGCTTAGAAGCCATTTGTCAGATGACTCCAGTTCAGCTTGCATTCTGCTAAAAGTAACAAAGTATGAAGCTAATATAAGTTATTTAGCATCTAATTTGCAACAGCAGAAGTCGCACTAATTTTTTCTTTCATTTAAATATACATAACGTTACTATTGCTGTACAAAATATATATTTTTGGTTGCAAATAAAAAGTGTTAAATTGATAGTATTTAGTTTTATATTTTCTCCATTAATATCTAAGTCAAGATTGTTTGATGGCAGGTCATGGCCTCATTAAACATTTCTTTAGAAAAAATGGCACGTAGATGAATAAAGGTTCGCCACCCCTGCTCTATAATGTACTATAATATGTAACAAAATAATTAATATAAATATCAACAAAACATTATTAAAAATATTAAAATTTTTATAAATATTAACCCTTAAACTATGCATTGAAAGCTAATAAAAGTCAAATAAATTTTATTGTTTTAATAAATTAAAGAAAGATGTACATATTACATACTAATATTTTTACTTAAGTGAAAATAATACAATTTTCCAGTACATATGTACTATCTCATATTAGGAAAACTTGATTGAACACTTCATAAAAAATAATAGTTGAAATATTGTTCCATTTGTCACTGAATTAAATAGTAGTTTGTATACCAAGGCACTGAAGTTAAGCTTTTTATCAAGAATATGGATTTAGTTACCGAGGCCCATAGGGCCAAGGCAAATAAACCACATGAGGGATCAAAAGGAACTTCAGTGCCGAGGAGTACATTATGTTTTATTTGAAATCGAGAAATCGTGAAATTACAACATTTTAACCAACTTTTCTAGGTTATGTTAATGTCGGTTGACGTTTATCTGTCGCCTCGCCACCTACAAAAAAGTCGTAAAACAATGGATTACTTTACTGCCGATTTCTCGTATTTTAATGACGATTTCGAGGTACTTTAATGCCGATTTCAAATAAAATAATTTTTACCCAGTATCTGCAAAACAATAAAATACCATACAATTTGTACAATTACAATAAAACACTTTATTCAAAAACGCGCTTCATTTAATGTTCACTTTTATCATACCTAATTATTAGTGGGTATTCTATCATTTTTAGATACTGAATAAATATTTAATATTGAGTGAAATCAAGTATGTACTAGCAAGAAAGCCCTGAAGTATAAATGATTTATAAACTTTGATTTATAATATAAGAGTAATTTACATTGCAAGACCGTTACTAAGAGCTTTGCGTGAAAGGACGGTATCTAGCAGCCAAGCGATAGTCAACTAGTTATCTGTGTAAAGTTCTGGTAACAACCGAGCTGCATACATCTTTTTATGATATTCTGAATCGTAAATTTTTTATAAGAAATTCTTAAATTCAAATTACGTTACTGCTTATTTTTATACCTGGAGACGGTTTAGTAAACAGGTGTCTACAATAAATTATTCAGAATACCATAAAAGTAAAGTTCAAAGCGTTTCATTCCACATCTAGGAATATGACCTGAGACATGGCGGGTCGGGCACACCGTTAAAGGCATACTGGGTGATATGGTTAGCATTATGCCTTCGACGACTGCCTTACTTTCCGTACTTTCACAACTTTGGTTTCGGTACCCAATTTTTAAAGCGACTGTGTGGGCTGCCCGCCAGTTGCCAGATGTGGTGATTGAAGCCCCAGAATATCATGACACATTTTATTATTAACTAAGTTACCTTGCACCTGCACTGTGTGTTGCTTAATTACAAAATTTCAGGCTTATGGGTTTTAAAACGGGTACCCAAAGTAAAACTAAATTAAATGTAATGGTTTGTAGGCTTGAAATGAAGCACTTCACCAAAAATATCGAACCCGCACATTAATTTTTTCCTTGTATTACAGTATTTCACCAAAAATATCGAACCCGCACATTAATTTTTTCCTTGTATTACAGTATTTCACCAAAAATATCAAACCCGCACATTAATTTTGTCCTTGTATTACAGTATTACAGTAGTACTGTAAGTTGGTAATTCTGTGTAGCACCAAGGCCTATTGAATTGTGAGATAAATGTTGCAAACGTTTACAATTCAGCGAGCCCTGTGCAGTGCTTTGTTTTGAAATCTTTGTAATATCTCCACATTTGAATTACTTGTCGTGTCCCACAGCTGTACACCCAGATTGATTGGAGAATTGATTTGTACAGTTACTATCCTAGTTTGAGTAGTACTGTCGTAGCTTAAACTGAAGTTGCTTCTGCTCAGTCCATTGTGTTTCTGTCACGTTTGCTGTCTATCCAACTGTAGTTTTTCTAGTGCTTTCAAAGGATGTATGGGCCTACAAGATGTTAATTCTTCTAGAGTTTTACCCGGTTTAGATATCGTCTTCCATTGCTTCGGAAAATAATTATATCTAAGTGGCATTACATATTTTATACAAAACTGCAAACATACCCATTTTGATCAACTTCTATCGAACTTTTGCTGTTATCATCTCGTACACTGGTGTTTTTCGAGTCTGTTTCTTTCATCATTACATCCTCATTTGGTAATCTTGCAGTGTACGTCGGCCACTTTAAACTACAGTTCCTAGAGCCAGTAATATAGCAAGGAGAGATAAATTAACTCTCTTGTTATGGTCTACACAAATTGTTTACATTACACAGGAATGTTTGAACTAGGTACACACAAATCTTAAACTGCAGCTAAGCTAAATTCGTACCTTTGTACAAAAAATATTGTCAAATTTCACTTCCATCTGCATTACTGGCTCTAGGAAGGGTTGTTCAAAGTGGACGTCGTACACTACAAGATAACCCCTAATTTTTTCACGAGTTGATTCCATTTCGAAGAGTTCAAACACTTTTAAAATATGTAAATATGACTTCACTGTACATGTCAATATTTGACGTGTTTGTGAGCCGCCATTATTGTTTACCTAAATTTAATTCAAGTTGGCTTTGTCGTATCCTTTTTTACACTTCCGCCATCTAGCGTAATATTTGTGAATGAGGACAAAATTTAGTATGCCTACAAATCCCAGTCGAACGACCTGAATATCTTAGACCGTGGGTTCATCATATCTCGGCTTAATCTTTGTCAGAACTTTTTCCGGATTATATGGTGAAATTCCCGTTGCTTCGAAACCAGCCAATATCAGGGCTCGAAGTCGGTACATATTTTATGTAAAAGTACATATTTTTGAGCTTGATACATAAAACTACATAAATTTCAAAAACAGTACATAAAGTTCATATTTCCCGCGTTCGACCATTTTAGATATTCTACGGAGCAGATAAAACTAGAACATGACACAATTTATATAATGCGGCAAAAAGATCTTATGCTTTTGTTGGCCAGGTTATAAAAGTATACCTGAATTTTTGAGCCCGTGCGTGCACGTCATAACATATTGATGACATCATCTCCTAGTATGTTTATATGATCCTTATACAGTCACTAAAAGTACGTTGTTTGACACAGACTGATGCAAAATATAACCTGCAAATTTCGGATTTCACATAGCTTGGCAGTGCTACCAACAAGGTGAATATGTAATTTTTTATCGTCTAGACGATAAAATTGCATTTTAACGTGAAGTAAAAGGTAGATAAAATACAACTTTAACAGTTAGAATTTAATGAATATATTAAATTAATATTTTAAAGATGAAAGAAAAAACCACAACAGGAAAGCTAAAGACAACATCATATTAATTTACATAATTACAATTAATGTAAAATTAAGTGACCAAACTACCTCAGAAAATCAGCACTTTGAAAACTTGAATGATGTAGCTTGTGTGAAATGAATTGGTGCACTTCAGGTATACGGATAAGGCGCATTTTCCTATAACTGATACTTTGCTTGCTCGCTGTATATGTTATTTATCTGTTGAGGCTACTTATAACAGGTACTCTGCCGGTATTTATGTAATTTTTCGGACCCAACTTAAAATCAATTAAAAATACAATTTTGCTCGATTTATTTTAGTAAAAACATTGTATTGAGTACCACATGAAATAACGAATAAATTGACTATAATAGTAAAATAATTTACATACGTATTTTTACAAAGAATAATAATTGGAATTGCGCAGTATTTTAACAAGTAAATCAAATAAATCATTTCAGTATCATTTTAAAATAACTAAAACATTAAATTTTATAGACAACACAAATCCAATAAAGCAGATCATAAATGTAACTTAATACAGACACAAGTTTAGAGAGTGGAAAACAATAAACGCAAGTAGTTAAGAAAAACAATGAGTTAAAAATACAACATTAGTATGGTATTAAACAATTACTGGAATAGGACAGATATTTGCAAAGTTTCAATCTTTAATATCTAGACACTTCTTCAGGCTAAACATGGATTTACATGTAATTAATGAATTTAATTTAAAAGAAGCTTTTAGATATTAAGAAGCAAAACATTGCTGTTTTTTTATTTCTCCATTAATTATACAATCTGCCATAGATTATTTGGCAATAAGTATTTTATAGGATTTGGTGTAAGCACTGATGATTAAGAGGTAACACGTGGGGCAGAATTCCAGCGAAATCTCCCTTTACATTATTTTAATATGTAATGTATGGGTTATGAAAAGAATATACTATTTGTCAAAAGTAATTTACAGTTACAGTTAAAATCTTGTAGGTAAATCAGATGGCTTAAAACGTTTAAGTCTTTTGGGTTTATTATTATCTTCCATAAGGTGCTGCACAGAATCGTTGAGGTGAACGGTCAGTCTGTCTTTGTATCTCGCACTAAAATTTTTAATTTCACTTTTCACTGTGGGAATTTGTAGATCACTTAAAATCACATTATTACCATGGCGCGTCAACGATCATTCTTAGTACTTTATTTTGGAACCGATAAAGCATTGCCAAATTGGAAGTAGCTGCAGTACCACACAGGGAGATCCCATAAGTCCATATTGGTTTAAGAACTATTTTGTAAATTAAGAGTTTATTTTCCAATGATAGTTTAGATTTTCTACCGATGAGCCAGTATAACTTTTGGAGTTGAAGGCCGAGTTGCTTACGCTTTAATCTATTCAGAATCAATTTTTCAAGGACCTTTGACAGAATGGGAGTAGGCTTATGGGCCTGTATGATGTAATTTCCGTTGGTGGTTTACCAGGTTTCATATTCATGATTATTTGCGTTGTTTTCCATTGACTTGGGAAGTTCCGGATTCTGAGGATAGAATTATACAGATGTGTAAGGGCTTGTATAGCTTTAGTTGGTAATTGTTTGATAATTGTCCCAGCGATCAGGTCATATCCTGGAGATTTCTTTATGTTGATCTTTGGCATCTTCATTCGGGAGTTGACAAGGGAAGGGTGTAAACACTTTGGTGAGATATTCAGCAAAGGCATCGGCCTGTATTCCTTGATTTTAATGTTGACTAAGGAGTTTTTTTAGATGTTTGCTGGCCCTATTATACTCTCGTTTATCGAGGTCCGATCTGGTAAGTTGCCATCGTTGCCTTCGGCTATTTTGTCCTTTATGATGATAGGTGTATCAACTTACTATTTTGAACCATGATGTATACAGTATACAGATTTGCAGGTCTGCGAAATAGAACAGACTGTTCGTATGCTTAAATTTAAAGCATTGGCAACTCTCTGTAACACCAAACCATTAGAAAGTTGGTCATTATATTACGAATTATTATATTACAGGTGTAAATTACTTACTTGTCTCACAGCAGTTAGCGGTATAAGTGCACCATCGTTGTCTCTTTCTCGTTCAAAATACCTTATCAAAGCGGCAACAAGCTCTTTTGACTTTCTGGGTAAGGCGGTCGACATTTTAGCTTAAAGATCCCTATACGTTATGAAAACGACGGATTTTTAAAATGCAAACTAAACTATATGTCACTGTCAACACCTGTCAAAACCACTATAACAAATAAGTCGTTTTAAAAAGCGACATGCGTACGTGTTAATTCCCTGAGCAGAACTTGAAAACACAAAGTACCCCGACGTATTATAGTTTTTGCTATTGTTCATGGAAATTATAAAATATTAAAACAAAAAATGTACGGCTATAGTAATATATGAAGCTATATTATTAGCAAAAGCAATATTAATCATTATTTTATTGAAAAAAGAGTAGTTTTATATTTTTCAAATGTTGGTACTGAAAACCTTACTAAAAGGCGGATTGATGACGTGCACGCACGGGCTCAAAAATTCAAGTATATACATTGTTAATGATATGTCCACCTTCTCAAAATAGTGATACATACTCTGGTTATAACGGTTGGTTTTCATTTGGTTCGTTATTATTGGCAATCCTGTGGTATAAACAAGCGCTGAATAGCGAAAATGGTTTTAACCTAAAAACGTCGTATCGTGAACGGCAGCGCAAAAATAATCAATGAATCGGCAAATGTTGTAGTGAGTTATTTTAAGTGTTGTGTATTTTATTCAAACGATGGGAAAGTGTCATTTTAATAGCAGATGGCTAACGGAGAAGGACGCTTCAGGTGGCATTATATCAGTATGGGCTGCAAAATTAGACGAAGAAAATATTTTATGCAAAGCGTGTGACTTAAAGATATCGGTAAACCGAGGATTTCAATCAATTCTTCAACATTCACGGGGTAAAAAGCATAAAAAATTGTTTCATACAAAATTCTTTCACAACCAACTACATTTAGAGATTAGATCTAGCCAAAATATAAATAAGAATAAAAATGACATTGTGACTGAATTTGGAAATGGAAAAACTCCAGTATCAATTCAATTATATTCTCCCCGACAAGGTGCAATAAGGGCTGAACTGATTTGGACTATGAGAGCAGTAATTTACAACTATTCGTTTAATTCATGCGATGGAATTGGTGAAACATTTAGAGCAATGTTTCCTACAGGATCTGCTTCGTGTGCTGAATTTACATTGTCTTCCACCAAAATGCGGTATTTGGTAACCGAGGCTCTAGGCCCATTTTTTCAAGAAAAACTGTTAGATGATATTCAGGGTAAGTAAACATTTATTTATTGGTAAATTTTAATTTATAATAATTTTAGTGTAGACTTCAATTTTGTAAAGTCGACTAGTATTTTAACTACACTGTTTAGTTTAAATTTCTTAACATTGTTTAACTATAGAAAACCTATAGGATTTGATTTGATTTCCATTGTAGCATGATGGAAATAAATTTAATAATCTTGCAAAAATAAGTATCTTGCCCCAATAAAAGTTATTTATTTCATTTTAGGAGTTTATTTCACCCTTTGCTATGATGAAACTACCAATGAAGCTGGAGAAAAGGAATTTCAGACACAGGTTCGTTACTGGTCAAAACATGAAGATTGTATCGTGTCCAAACATCTCAACATATCCTACATGCGACATGCAACAGCCGAAGATTTGTTTCGTGAAATTAATGCTGCTTTAAGTTCTTTGAATCTGCCCAAACAGAAACTTCTAATGTTAGGGTCTGATGGGCCTAATGTTAATAAAAAAGTGGCAAGGTTAGTCAATGAAGACGTTCTATTACTTAGACAAATTGGTTTAGTTGATATTGGTGTTTGTAACATTCATGTCATTCATAACGCCTTTTTAAAAGGTTTGGACTTTTTAGGAAGTAATATAGCCGATTTACTAATTGCAGTAAAATATTTTTTTAAAGACAAACCGTCACGATGGGACGATTATCAAACAATTCAGGCGGAACTAGGTTTACCAAATCACCGTTTTATAAAACATATAAACACTCGTTGGCTGACACTGGCCGTTGCAGCCGTTAGACTAGTAGAGCAATGGCCGGGTGTAATAAAATATTTCTTAAATTTTATTCCTAAAAAGTGTGCAGCTATAGAAAAGACATCTACGTATAAATCAATTTATAATATATTGAAAATGCCATATATAAAAGCTGAATTAATGTTTGTGATATCGAGTGCAGGTTTATTTACAAAATTTACCGGAACATTCCAAAAAAACGAACCCCTAATTCATGTATTATACAGTGAAATGATATTGCTGCTATCTACTCTTATACTTAGGTTTAGTAAAGCAGGTGCGAACGAGATCTTGCAAAAAAATGACACAAATACAGATTTATATACACTATTTTCACAGTCGAACAACTTATTAGATTTAAAAGAAATAAATGTTGGGGTTGATGTCAAAAATGAACTAAAAAACCACTCTGAAAAAGAGCAACTTATTTTTTTACATAAAGCACAGAAACACTATTTAGCTTGCTGTGAACACATTCTGCAAAAAACTCCAATAAATAGCAAATCTCTGTTAAAGAATTTTAGATGTCTTCAGCCGAAATTAATCCCACATAGGAATAGCCTTTCTGATATTATTAAAATTGCAAAAGCTCTACCAGTAAATTGTGCAATTGATCTTATAGCCGATGAGTGGAAATTATTAAGTATTGATACAAATATATCTAAAATTGATATCGATGTTAGGATAGATCATTTTTGGAAGAAAATATTTAGTATCAATAGAGATACAAACGAAGCTAAATACCCAAACCTTACTATAGTTGTCAAAGCGGCCTTGTCTCTTTCGCATGGTAATGCCGATGTGTCGAGTTTTAACTAAAGACAGAGCATCAATGTCAGAAAAAATGCTAAATGCATTAATTTTTGTAAATGATGGTCTTAAATTTTACAATGACAAACCTGAAATGGTGCCTATCGATACAAAATTGATAACTTTAGCTCAATCTGCACACCATAAATATAAAACTGTCTGTGAACAGAAGGCAAAGGAAAAGGAAGCAAATAGGCTTAGACAAATTAACGAGGATAATGAAATTAGAAAGAATAAGGAAAGTGTAGAAAAAGTAAAAAAAGAAAAAAGGGAGATAGCCGAAATCGAAAAACAAATTGCCAAAGATGAACAAGACAGAATAATTCAGTCTAAGACATATCATCAAATTTTCGATGAAGCTAATAAAAAATTAAAAATTGCAGTTTCAAAGAAAGATTTGATACAAGTAAATATAGCACAATCTATGTTAGAAAGTGCAAATAAAATTAGAATGGAAGAAAAGGAAAAATTAGAGAGAGTTGAGAAAAGTAAAAAAAAATTAGATAAACGAAAAGCAACCTTGTTAGACAATTTTATTGCTAAAGTAGCAAAAAGTACGTAAGACTTCGAATTGAGGATTTCGACAAAGTATTATATTTTGTAGTTTTTATGTTAATATTTTATAAACTGATAGTTTTATTTATTCCATGTTCCTATTTTATGATATTGTTGTAGTTGCTTATAGATCGGTTAAATATTTTATAAAACATATTGTTTTGTTAATATATAGGTATTGCCAACATTAAAATTTACTTTGTATTTTTATCTATCATCTTATATAAGATGTTTTTTCAACAACAAAAAATTTTATATGTTAGTTTAACGAAGTTGAAGTAGAAAAAGTATATTTATTTATAGGTAGGTTAAATATTTTATGAAGAATATTTGTTGTTTTGTTAATCTACAGGCATTGCCAAAATTAAAGTTTATGTTACTGTATTTATCACCTTTTATATAGGATATTTCTATGTATAATAAAAATTTTTTAATACGTTGATTTTTATTTTATACTGGAGTTTGGAGACATTATTGATAAGTGGTACATATTTGGTACATAATTCTGAAATTTTTGGTAATTATTTACATAAATTTCAATGCAGATACCACTTCGAGCCCTGCAATATGTTTGCTGACATATTTTCATTGCAATCTTCCAACATGTTTTTTAGTAAACTTGGAAAAACCTGTTTCGGTATCACCCCTTTATTATGCAACTTCCAGTCTGTCAAAACCTTTCTCCAGGAAATTTTTACGGGTCTAAATACCGCAACGTCCAAAGGCTGGCAAATATGTGTGCTATTTTTGGGTATAAATACGAAACTTATATTATTTTCTTCGCACGATTGAATAACTCTGTAGGATAGATGGCTCCCCAAATTGTCTCCGATTATAATTTTTTCCCTTCTTTACGGCGTAATGTTGATAACGCTATTTGGAAAAACCAGTCCTCAAAGACGTCTGCATCGAACCATCCACATTGTGTGCGGTTGTATCGAGCACCCTCTGGACCTCCCTCTATCCAATCGGGATATAAATAGTTGGCCTTGTATACGATGTATGGGGGTAAAAGGCTGCCATCCGCTAACGCTGCAAACATGAGTGATGTAGAGGACTTGGAACTATCTAATATCCTAGTGGCATGTTTTGCACTTCTTCGAACGAATATTTTTTGACATCCTGGGTCGTCGGTCATATTTGTTTCGTCGTAGTTCATAATGTTGGCGGGAGGCACATCACGAATTGTTTCCAACAAATTATCAAAATATTCTACAATCACATTCGGGGTCAATTCGGCTCGGCATCTTTTAATGTTTTGTGAATTTCTTTTTGATAATTCGGTATTTCTTAACAGGAAATAATGGCACGAGTCGCTACGCGGTCTATTGTCTCGAAATTGTCTTACAACAACCCCTTTTCGATTAATATACTGCTCCACAAAGTCTTTTAAAACACTTTCTGTGAATGGAACTCCAAATTCCGCTGCAGTTAAAGCTGCTTTGGCAATCAATTTTTCATCAGCAAGTGGTATTGCAGGCGGTTTGCCAAGCTTATCACCACGTCTACCTAGATATTTGCAATGTAACGTAGAACGTGGCACCCCAAATCTGTCTGCTGCCTGCTGGAATGACAAATGATCATTTAAAACAGCTCCCAACGCATCCTCAATTTTTTGAGGGTCATAATTTCGTCGAAACGCAGTGCCCAACTTGTGTTTATGTCTTCTGGGCATCGTCCAATATAACCCTGAAAAATCAGGTTTTTCAGTTTTTGTTGTTTTTCTCAAAAATTAGTAAAAAAATTTAAACTTTTGTTTGTTTACATTTGTTATTGAGGTTATGTTCAAGTATTAGTTCCATTGAACTATGCTTGGTTAAACAATAATAAGAGAGATACGCGGAGGTTTTTCGAGTATTACACACATTCTTACAAAAACGATTTACAAAAGTAATTTTTTGGAAGCTTACCTTAATCAGCTTTACGTTTGAAAACCACAACAATCACATGTATAACCACTTTCTTATGTATACAAATTTTTTCGCGGTTCAGGATTGCCAACTGCGCGAAATCTATAATTAAATTTAAAAAAAGGCGCGCACATCCAATATAACCCCGGGTATCCAATATATCCCCAAATGACGGTAGTTTGTTGCTAGATTTATTGAAAACTAATTTGTAAAAGTAGTTTGGTTCATTGAATAGTCCCTCGAATACCATTCTTAGTCAAAGTTAAGTAGAATATTTTTGCGGTGGTACCACTACTCATGTCCATTGCGCTTAGGATTAGGACTCGTCCTAAGCGCAATGGACATTCGTGATACCACAGCAAAAATATTCGACATAACTTTGACTACTCATGGTATTATAAGTGAAAACTTCTGCACTAGATGATATGGGGAGGGGTAAATTTTGTTGAAAGTCAAACTTTAATACTTCCACGTTTGGATCCTTTTTTGCTAAAGTTATTTTGTCTTTGATGTCAGTATAGAAAGTTTCTGTCTTTGTTACATGCAGTTTCTTTTGAGTGTCCAACGCCTTTTTTTCTTCGGTGTCAGCAGCCTCAATTCTTTTTATTAATTTGTCACATGTCATACAGGTGTCCGATTTTGGCTTTCCAAAGACATTTTAAAATTTTCAATAAAAAATTCTAAAATATTCGTACTTTACAACAAGATTAATCTTCTGATTTTGTAGAAATAGCTGATACTGCTCAGGCTCGTGCTTCTCTAGATACATTTGGTGCATTTTTGATACAGTTAGGAGAGGTGAGAGGTAATACTAAATAAATTTATCCTTTCTCCTATAATGAGATTTATACTTTGGATAACAAAGGATATGTTCTGGTATTTTTGCATTCGTTCTTTCCAGCAGTTTGTTAGGTCTAGACGCCTGTGTTCCTCTTCCGTCCATAGGAGGAGTTCCATTGCTAGCAGCCAGGTGCTTTCTGCAAACGCTCCAGTCTAGCTTCGGTAATTCCATGCAATGAAATAAATGCCTTTTTGCAAATTTTGCATTCTATACCATCAAGTCGAATCTTAAACAATTACACAGAATTTAGAAATAGCTTTTAAAATTACTAGCGTTTGTGTAAATTTAATATTACTACTTTTAACTATAAAGACTTACCTTATAAACAAAACATGCATTCTTACTAGTTCCAGCACCCGAACGTGGCCTGTGTCTCTTTTCAGTAGTCCATGCAAATATGCGTCCTGCAGATCTTTAGTAAGAATAGCGTAAAAGTCATGAAACATTTTACTACAGTTTTCCTGCCCAATTTCATCAAAACACTTCAGTTGACATAGGCAGTTATTACCAAGCTGTTTTCCCGGCTTGTGAACACGAGCATTATTTACATAACACGTTTAGTTTTTTGCACATTTCTCTTCCACATTGCCTTACGTACAAGCCTCTTTCTTCCAGTCTGTGGTACTTTAGCAGCTGATGGCTACACCTCTTCAAAGGAATCCTCCAAATCATCTGAAGAACTGCTTGGTAAACGGCAAATTTGAAGGTTAGAATTGTCACTTTCAGGTAAATATCCCTCGTCGCTGTCTGTATGAGTACCTACATAAGGTTCGGGTTCACTAGCACCTTCACTGTTTGATAACATACTAAAAGTTAGCGTACGGCAGTCTGAAAACCACTTAAACCAAAACACTGCAAGAACAACAAAAACGTGCCACAAGCCGTAAGTGCGTTACCATACAGTGCAAGAACCAGCCAAGTCTTGGACTTGACCGCTTCTTGCAGAATATTTAAAAGCAGGCAACCAACAAACCACTCCTGTAGTTAGGCTTGCCAACTCTTATTCACGGATATGCAGGAAACCAGAAATGAATATGCGAGACTTGGCCAAAAAAATGTAGGACTTGCCTACAAATGTACAGAAATGAGAGAAAAACAATTGTAATAATTTTGTTGTCAGTTTTATATAAAATTTGAAAAAACTCTTCGCTATTATAAAGTAATCATGACAAAAAATTTGAACACGAATCAGTAAATAAAGCACTTTGCTCAAACAAGTTCAAACTTAGTTTTTCTTTTTGAGTACTTGTCTTGTGATTTGGCACATTTGAGCAATTTTTTACTCTTCAAAACGTAATCATAAAAGTCTTTGCAATTGTATTGAAAGTTAATTTTTACAAGCAGTTCTGCCTTTACGCGTTCACACTCACAGTCTATTTCTTGAATCAGTCCAGGCGTTTCCACAAAGTGAAAATGCCCTCTTAGCAGCGGCGTTAGAACATGGAATGGACATAAAAAACTGGAAAATCTTTAATAAAGCATGTACCATAA
Organism: Agriotes lineatus; assembly: GCA_940337035.1. Classification (NCBI taxonomy): domain Eukaryota; kingdom Metazoa; phylum Arthropoda; class Insecta; order Coleoptera; family Elateridae; genus Agriotes; species Agriotes lineatus. The sequence continues at coordinate 97,401 of CALNHX010003796.1, read as the reverse complement.
GTAACCGGAGTAACTAAAACATCATTTTAAAAATAAAGTACAACTCAGAATTAATTACTTTTATTACCTATAATAGCCTATAATAAACAGGTGAAAACGGACCGACAATATTAAACTTCAACGCCATATTTAGATATTTTCAATAACATTTTTCTTCCATGTGTCATCAATGTATGTCTGTACTGTAAAATTTGTTTCCAAATTCTTTTAAAACCATTAATGTTTTTGGCTCATTTTTTGCGCCGGGAATAACACTGTTTACATATTGCCCAAAACTGTTCTATTGTACGCGCTTGCGGTAAATTTGAAATTTCGGAACAAATTTCACTTTTTGTTCATTAACCTCTTTTCGCTATATGGGTCAGATGAGGAACGTACCACTATTTTGCATTTTAAAACACACAAAAAATAATTTTTAAGCTGCAGAGTCATAGAGGCCTGTTGGTTCATCAAAGGAACATACATTTATGTCAGTTTGCAGCCTGGGAGCGCCACCTGTGATTAGCAAGTGTATAATACAATTTCAATGGCCGGTACTTGTGACAGCGGGTTAAATGTATATGTTTACAGTGTGAAATCTAACAAAATCGTAAGTAAATGTACCTAATAAAAATTATAAACTAGCTTCTAGCTGTTTTCAGTATATATAGAACGCATTAGCAATAAAAAACCTTTAGAAATTTGTCTTAGAATGCTAAAAAATATTTTGTTCCTGTTTAGGAACAGTCGTCATTTTCATGATTTTGTTTTGTTCCTGATTAGGAACATTAGGCAATACTTTAAAATTAGGTAGGTAACCTTAGTTCTAATGATCGTTTCTCGGTTTAGAATGGCACCTAGTCTTCGTAGGCGAATTCCAGTTCCCCCTATTGAGAGTGAAGACGAAAATTTCAGCGATACAGATGATGACCCTGATTACGTAAAAGATTCAGGAACTGACAGTGAAGAAAATAATGGATACGAGGAATCGTCACAAGATGAACCTGTGGCCTCTTCTAGTAAAAAACAACAAAAAAAAATAAAAAGAAAAGTTGTGAATATGTATGGAAAAAGATATGTCCTTCAAGCCCGCCTTTAGTAATTCCTGATTTCGTTGAGGAAGAAATTGAAGAAGTACCGGAAATAGGTAGACCTTACCATTACTTCAAGTTATACTTTGATCAGGACATTTTACAGCATATTGTTTTCGAAAGTAACAGATATGCATTGCAGAAAAACCCAAATAAACCCTTACAATTAGACGCTGATGAGTTAGAAATTTTTTTGGGTGTAATATTCTATATGTCTATCATCCACTTACCACGAACCCGGATGTACTGGGCCAGAGATACAAGAATACCACAAGTTGCAGATAAAATGTCTCGTGATAGATGGGAAGCAATTAAAGCAAACTTGCATTTCAATAACAATGAAAACGAAGTCAGAGGTGATGACCGGGATAAACTGTATAAAATTAGACCTCTTGTTACACACTTTTGTAGGAAATATAAAGAACACGTTCCCATCCCTCAGATGATGTGTGTGGATGAGCAAGTGGTTCCATTCAAAGGTCGTTCTACTCTAAAGACGTATAATCCAAACAAGCCAAATAAATGGGGGTACAAGGTATTTGTACTGTGTGACGTACGAGGTGTTAGTTATGACTTCGAAATTTTCACAGGAAAGATTTTACCAGTTCATGGGAGACCAGATTTGGGATCTAGTAGTAATATAGTGCTAAGAATGGCAGAAATCATTCCTGAAAACATGAATCATCTGCTATACTACGACAACTGGTTTTCTTCGTTACCTCTTATGTCTACATTACAGAAACGTGGAATAGGTTCCCTAGGCACAATACGAAGTAACAGAATTCCTGGTCTTACACTAACTAGTGACAAAGATTTGAAAAAACTTGGAAGAGATACATATGAAGAATTTTGTGCTACAGTCGATGGTTCTGAGATACGCGTAGTAAAATGGTTCGACAACAAGGCCGTAACCCTAGCTAGTACCTTTTGTGGAGCTCAATCAATAGATGAGACAAAGAGATTTTAAAAAAAAGAAAATAGAGAGATTAGTGTGAGTCGCCCTTTTATTGTAAAACAATACAATGCATTCATGGGCGGAGTGGATCTGCTAGATGGTCTAGTTTCGTATTATAGAATACATATGAGATCTAAAAAGTAGTACCTCCGTATATTTTTTCATTTTATGGATATGTGTTTTGTCAATGCTTGGAGGCAGTATTGCAAAGACATGATGAAGCAAGGACTTCATAATAAAGATCTGCCAGACCTTCTCAAATTCCGGAGTGAACTTGCTGAAGCTCTTTGTAAGTTGGGTAAATCAACGCTCTCAAGGAAGAAAAGAGGACGTCCGTCATCTTCAAATCAAATAGATATCGACTATGAAAACAAGAAAAAAAGGGGGCCTGCCAAACCAATTCCACAGTTTGATGTTCGACGTGATAATGTAGGACATTTACCAATCGAAGATCATGTTCGTCAAAGATGCAAAAAACCAACATGTGGTCTAAAAACGTTTTTCAAGTGTTCTAAATGTCAAACATATTTGTGTATCACGAAAAATCGAAACTGTTTTGTGGAGTTTCATATTTAATTTTTTTGTAAATAGTTTGTATTAGTTGACTATTGCGTCACTTTAGGAACAAAGTTGTATTTTTTGTAGAATACAATTTTTTTGCGGTTTTTTGTTTTTTTCTAATTCATTGACTTCTCAAGTAACGAGTTTAACAAAAAAATTTTTTTTTAAACAAAAATTTAATTCAGTCGCAAAGAGGATAAGGTATTGCGGCACTTCCCGTGCATAACGAGATGTCGCTAGATCTGGCCAAAATAAAATCTCTTGCTTACAGTGATGTTTATCAATAAAGGGAATTAACCGTTTCTTGATACATTCGTCTAAATAAGTTTTAGCGTTGATAGTGCCTTCTGTTATAAAAGGTTCAGAAACATTTCCCAGTTCATCTAAAGCTTGCCATACCACGTATTTCTTGAAAAACTTGCTTTTTTCCTTAACTTTTTCCCTAAACTTTAGTTTGCTAGGATCAGAAGAATGAAAAAATTTGCGACCAGGAACTTATTCAGGATTTGCAGGAACGTAACTTTCATCATCAATAATTAAAATTTTACGTCTTGCCGAATCAATAACAAAACGAGCTCCAGGTTTTTGCACGGGCAGCTTCATTTTTAACGTATCGCGGCACAACTTTTTTTGTTCTGGCTTTTATCTTTAATTTCTTGACTTTTACACGCGATAATGTAGAACGTGGTATTTTCAGTTTTTTCGACAAATTACGAACAGATACGTCAGGGTGAACTTCAAATGATCGCTTAATTTTTTTCACAACTTCACTGGTAGCAACAGATCGTGGTCGACCACTTAGGTTCTTGTATTTTACATTACCAGTACCTATCTTCATAACGTTTAATCATTCATCCTTCATTTATAATCTATAGCCTCTTTTACCTTTCGGTGTCGAGGACCATTCATACCTCGCGGGAAGTGCAACGTAGGTAATGCGCCGCACGCGACTTACATTACGCTCCCCGCATGCAAACATACCACACACACAACAACTTACATCTAACTTAACTAATGAATTCAAATCCACTGCCGCTCCGAGAAAATTCTCTGCTACGGCCAGATTTGAACCCATATCCACCTGGTTGCTAAGCAGACAACAAGACCACTCAACTACCGAGGTAGCCTCATAACGTTTAATGACATGGTAAACGGTGGTTTTTGCAATTCCTTCAGCAGAAAAATGTGTAAAAGTCAATAACTTTGACCTGCCCACTTTTTGAATATAAAATTGGAAAATCCGTTCTGCACGTGCTTCTTTGTCGTCGCGTTTCATCTTGAAATAATAAAACTTTCAGAAGAACACTTACATTCGTTTAAAATACACAAAACGTAAAGTCACCTTTGAGAAACGTCAAAACTTACAAGCATTTATTTATCAGATAACACAGGGATGCAACAGAGCGAAGTCCACATGAGCATCCACAAAATACATTTTTAAGAACGTGCTACAAATATATTACATATATATCGTAAAAACTACTGCTTAAAAGTACGGAAAAAATTTACTACTAAGAAAGTTTAACAGGAAAGAGTGAAATACAGAAATAAAACATATATTAAGCACAAATACAAACAACAATTAATTACAAGACAAAAAATGTGACTTTAATTTATATTTTAAGGATTTCAATGATACATTGTAACAATCAATGGTGTTACCAAAGTGGTTGGCATTTCTTACAATTCTACAAAGCGGAGAGTTTTGGGAACAGTTGGTTCTTCGAAATGGCAAATGAAATAATTCAAAATTTCGCAAGTCTCTTTGAGGTACACTTAAATGTATTTGAGATATTAAATCCGGACTTTGAGTAACACCATTGATAATTTTATAAAACATTATAACATCGCTCATAGTTCGCTTGTCCACCAAACTTAGAAGGCTGGAGCTATTGCCAATATTATTTTTAAAATGCAAGTATGATATAAATTTATTTTTCCCGCTGCCGGTAATGAAACTAATTCATACATGCTTAGATACAAAACATGAAAATGGCAAATATCATTCGTGTATTATTTTTCCTAGACGACGGAATGTAAATACTGTCATTTACATTCCTAGGAAAATAAAAAGAGTAAATCAAGTTGATTTATTATCACAGGATTGAACAAAACAGATTAACAATTATTAGTTATTTGTTAAAATTGAATACAAAAGAACAATTTGAAAAAGATGCATTTTTCATAACACCTTCATGTTCTAATAATTCTTTTGATTTTTTCTCAAATTGGGCTGTGATGGTTTCTATTGTTTCCGAAGGCCTTTGAGTAAATCCTGTTTGAAGTGAAGTAGACATTCCCACTGTAGTTAAAGTCACAGGGTCGGCTTCAATTTGGGAAGTTGACGACGTTGAAGATACACATCTTTTCTTATACAATATTTGATCAGCAACATCTAGCTTATTCTGAATAGACTCCGCCACATAGTTTTCAGCCACTGTGGAGGATTTCCATCCTCCGTGTCTCCTCAGACTTAAAATGTCTGCCCCGGAGTCCACTAGCAAGGTAGCAGAGGAACGCCTAAAGCAGTGTCCCGTGAATAAATTGGCGTCTGATAAATTTAGAAATCCCGCAATAATTGACGGCATTTTAGAAAACGTATGCTTTCCCACAGGTTGGTTGCATCATTTTCCACTTTGATAACGCAAGAAAAAGCGCGAACTGTTAGCTACCTTCTTTCGAATTTCGTAATATTTTTTGAAAATTCTTAGATAGTCTATCTTGCTTTCTGGATTTTCCACAATTGTGAACTTTCGTACGACGTCATTCTTAGACTGCGGAATTGTGATGATCACGTACTTTCCATGATCAACAACATCAGCCATTTCCATTCTGCAGAACTCGTCGGTTCTGCACGCTCCTGCGATCCCTACTATCATAACAGTCTAGAACAAATTGGGATATAAATTTTATGTCATTAAAAGAAAGAAACAAATACATTACCTTGATTAAAAGATAATTTTCATCTGCAGCCTCGTCTATGAATTTCGTAATTTGCTCTCGTGTTAACACTTGCGACTTTTTGGGTTGATAGCCTTGATGTTTCCGCTTAAAAAAACCCAGTAGTTTTAAAAACTTGGAAATGTCCACATTATCTTTATAGTTCAGTGTTGTCTTTAACATAGAATATTCAGACCAAAGACTTGCTGACGATTTTAGTTGTTCCGATCTTTCCAGCATATAAGCCAGCATCACGTTTTCCGACACACATACCACATTTTTCTTCAAACACCACTTTTTAAAAGTTTCGTACGTGAATTCATACCTTGCTCTGGATTTTTTCGGCAACAAACACTGCGAAGCAATGTTAGCAGCTTCATCAATATCCATTTCTAAATTTTTCTTGACACGTTTTGCTTTGTTTAAATTTGTCACATCGGGTAACCCCAGTTACGCACATACAGGCAACTTAGATGAGAGTGACGACCGTCCAAACTAAGGCAAACATTTCATGCAAATTTGAGGAAATTTTCAACGGCAGCGGGAAAAATGTAATAAGTAACACGGAATGTATCGACTGTTAACATTCTCGGCAAGAGACAAGCCTCGGCTTCCGCCTCGGCTCGTACTCACTTGCCTTGAATGTTAACATGTCTTTACATTCCTTGTGACTTAAATAACTATTATCCGCAAACGTCACAAAAGTGACAACTTATTTGTCTTTATTGACAAGGTAAAAGTGTCACTTTATCTGCCTAAGCAGACAAAATAGCGACTTTTGCGTACTTTATCTGCCTAAGCACACAAAATGGTTGCTCTCTTTCTTTCTTTCTATGTTTGTTCGCTATCTCCTCCGAAGATACTGGACCGATTAAATTGTATGATGGCTTAAAATTTTGCTAATTTTTAGAATTAGTTCGTAGGCCGGTTTTTATTTTCAAAAAAGTACGAAAAAGTTTTAATTTAAATAAACCTTTAAGCAGCGGATCGGAGCATCTGTCGCCGTGGGTTATGGTGTGACAGCTGCTGTGGCCGTGTGCTATTAGCACGGGTGATTCAGTATGTTCATATATCATTACAGTTGCGCGTTATCTGAACAACAGAGGTTGGCGCAGGGGTACAGTGCTCGCCTGAAATTTACCTGAATACGTTTGCGGATAAAATAGTATATGTTATTCGGAGTAAAAGTGACTTTATGTGGCTTAGCTGAATTATTTGCCTCACTAACGTTCGGCTAAATAAACTTCAGCTTCGCCACATAAAGTATCACTTTTACTCCTAATAACATAATCTACTATTGAATATTATCCAACCTGCTGATGTATGTTATACAGTGTGTCCAAGATAAAGAGGGCCAGTATGGGGATCTCGGTAATGGTAAGAGATACAAATTTGGTTAAATGGGAAGAAAGTTGCGCAATTAAAGGACTAAAAAAATGACGTCTAGAAATCTTTGATATGATTTTTCGTTTTTGAATTATCTCAAAAAACCGAATTTTTGGATTTTCTTGTTTATTTTTTTCTGGCGTTAATATTAAAGTTAGAGCGAAACTGATTAAACTTCTTTGTAGCAACTTTTAGTGGACTTAATGATTACGTTATCAATTTTTTTATCCGACGTTTCGTCTTCGAGAAACCATCATCAACTTCATTTTTTTAAATACGGCCCTGATTTTTTTATGCCAAATTTGTACAGCCCTTGTTACTCTGAATTCAACAATGTGCCACATATTATGGTTTAATTACGTTTCGAGCTTTTTTCTGTTCATGATCAGAAAATTTTTTAGATACGGACCTGCATTTCTCATAATTTTGTAAAAATAAGTTCATACAGTAAGTTAGGCCTTTTTACATGCCGTTAAAATATTAAAATGCACATCATAATGTCATAATTCTGATACATTAATTTAATAAGCAACCAATAAATATTAACAATAAACAACAAATAAATGAACAAAAGATAGGCAGAAAGAATGAGAAAACGAGCCTTGAAACAATGTAATAGGTATTTAACGTTTTGAAATAGAAGAAGAACTTAGAAGATTGGTTCTTGAAGCCTTTCAAAGTATAACGCCAGTATTGCTGAATAATGTTTTAGAATCTACAGTTATGTGGCGATCAAGATAGCAGTCGAAAAAGGGCGGCTTAGAAAAACAACTTTAATTAATATGGTCTTGTCAATCACAAAATGTATTTTCAATAAATAAGATATTTGATGTGAGAAACGTAATTATTAGTAGAATAAGTGCGTCTTCTCCATAGTGGTGACCCCGAAGAGAACACAGACTTTTCGTACATCGTGCGTTCCTTTAAAAAAATCGACAATTTTCGTGGAATGCACTGACATTAATCGCATATGATAGTGCAATGGAACAAATCGAAGAGCAGCTCAGACAGCTTCAACAGGAACAACTAAGACTCCAGCAAACAATGATTCCACCTGCAGAACCTCGAGAAAACACTAGTGTTTTCCGAGTAAGTCCAAAGTTTCCACCATTTTGGCCCGAGCAACCAGCTGTTTGGTTCGCTCAAGTTGAATCGCAGTTCGCTCTTTCTGGAATCACACAGGACAGTACTAAGTTCCATTATGTAGTTTCAAGCTTGGACAATCGTTGCGCTGCAGAAGTGAGTGACATTATAACAAGTCCACCTGCAGACAATCGTTATTTGTACCTACGAACAGAACTAATCAAGAGGATGTCGCAGTCATCGGAACAGCGCGTACGAACATTATTAAGTGATGCCGAACTAGGAGACCGGCGACCTTCGCAATTTCTTCGGCACTTGCATACCCTCGCAGGAGATATCCAGGTACAAGACAACCTTTTACGTACTTTATGGCTGCAGCGATTGCCACCAAACCTCCAAGCAATTCTTCAGGTACAAAGCGAACTCGCCTTGGACAAGTTAGCCGATTTAGCTGACAAGGTAGCTGAAGTATTACCATATCCATTGCCCACCACACATCAAACTGCTAGTGTAGCATCAGTAGCTATTGACAATCTAACCAAACGATTAGATTATCTTGCCCGTCAGTTAGCGGATATTAAAACTGCAATTTCGTCAAATAGTTCTCAATATCGATCTCGCAGTCAATCGCAATCGCGATTTCGAAGAAATCAATCACCAGCACCTCAAAGTTCCCAGAAGAGTGACGTATGCTGGTACCATCGAAAATTTAACAATTTAGCGAAGAAATGCACCGCTCCATGCAGTTTTTCATCAAACTCCAGCGGCAACCAGTAACGGCGGCGGATGGTTGTCAGAAGAGTTCAAGCCGCCTTCTTGTAACAGATCGGACAAGCAAGCACCAGTTTTTAGTCGACACTGGATCCGATTTATGCTGTTTCCCATCAAAACTTCTTCCTGAAAAGCGTCCAAACACAAATTACGAACTCAGCGCTGCGAACAGCACTACGATCAAAACCTATGGAATCATAAATCTACGCCTAAATTTTGGACTTCGGCGTGATTTCATCTGGCGCTTTGTAGTAGCAGACGTCTCTCTCCCTATCATTGGTGCAGACTTTCTATCGTACTACAACTTGTTGCCAGACTGTCACAACCAACGCCTTCTGGATGGTATTACAGGGTTAACCGTCCCCGGCCAGACTTTTCAAGAACATCATTCAAGTATTAAGGCGTTAGCGCAAGAAACTGACTCTTACAGTATCTTCGATGAATTTCCAAGTCTTATCAAGCCTTCTGGAACTCCTAGAGAGGTACGACACAATACCTTACACTATATTCGCACAGTTCCAGGCCCTCCAGTTTTTTGTCGACCACGTCGTCTTGCTCCCGACCGCCTGCAAATCGCCAAGACAGAATTTGAGGTTATGCTTCAAAATGGTACAACACGACGTTCAGAAGGACCTTGGGCATCCCCGCTTCATCTTGTACCAAAGAAGAACGACGGCTGGCGCCCATGTGGTGATTACAGAGCACTCAATGCGCGCACAATCCCAGATAGATACCCAGTGCGACACATACACGACTTTGCACATCGTCTTTGTGGATCCAAAATATTTTCTACGATCGACTTGGTAAAAGCGTACACTCAGATACCAGTGAACCCGGACGATATACCAAAAACGGCAATTACGACCCCTTTTGGATTGTTCGAGTTTCCATTCATGACGTTTGGTCTTCGAAATGCTGGTCAGACATTCCAACGGTTTATCGATGAAGTTATACAAGGATTTGACTTCTGTTTTGCTTACATCGACGATATCCTTATCTACAGCCGTGACGCCACTCAACATCAAGAGCATTTACGCACTCTCTTCACTCGGCTCAACGAGTATGGTATATTGGTAAATCCTAACAAATGCGTTCTAGGCGCACCAAAAGTTACATTTCTTGGATACGAAGTTTCCGCTGAGGGAACCTGTCCTATTCCTGACCGAGTTGCAGCACTTCAAGACTACCCGTTGCCTCAAACAGCTAAAGGTTTACGACGCTTCTTGGGCATGATTAACTTCTACAGACGTTTCCTGCCCTCTGCGTCAGAGAATCAAGCCCCTCTCCACGCCGCAGTTGCTAACTTGAGCGGTAGTCAACCAGTATCCTGGACACCGGTTTTAGAACAAGCATTCATCGCTTGTAAAGAGAGCCTCAGCAACGCTACACTGCTTGCCCATCCTGCTCACGGCTCACATCTAGGACTTTTCACAGACGCCTCTTCCACATCCGTTGGTGCATGCCTGCAACAATATGTGGACAACGCTTGGCAACCGCTAGCGTTCTTTTCTAAGAAGCTCAATAAGAAACAATCAGAATGGCCTGCTTATTACCGAGAACTTTTAGGTGTGTACGAAGCTGTACAACATTTTCGGCACATTCTGGAAGCACAACACTGTACGATTTATACGGACCACAAACCGCTGACATATGCTTTCCAACAAAAACGAGAAAAACTTCCTCCAGTTCAACTCAATCAGCTTTCATTCATAGCTCAATTTACTACAGATATTCAACACATAGATGGAAAATCTAATGTAGTGGCAGATACAATGTCTCGGATCGAAGCAGTAACGAGTATCCATCAGCTAGATTTCATAGCACTCGCACAATCTCAGACAGATGATGCTGAACTCCACAGTCTTCTAGATGGTGGCTCATCACTCCGACTAGAACAAGTTCCAATCCCTGGCAGTAAGATCAAGATATACTGTGATACATCAACTAACAAGCATAGACCTTTTGTCACAACTATGTATCGTCGAATCGTTTTTGATTCTCTTCATGGCCTAAGTCATCCTGGCGTTAAAGCAACAACAAAACTCGTGTCAGAACGCTTCGTATGGCCTAACATGAAGAAAGATTGTAATTCCTGGACTCGATCCTGTCAACACTGTCAGCGTTCAAAAGTTTCGAGACATGTGATGACTCCTGTAGGAACTTTTCAACTGCCTCAAAATCGATTCCAACAGGTACATCTAGACATAATTGGCCCATTGCCCATGGTAAGAAATTATCGCTACTGCCTTACAGTAATAGACAGATACTCCCGGTGGCCTGAAGCCTGGCCACTTGAACGTATTACTGCACAAGAAGTCACAGAAGGTTTTCTATCATGCTGGATTTCCAGATTTGGCTCACCTTCTCAAATCACTACTGATCAAGGTCGCCAATTCGAGTCTGAACTATTTAAATCACTGGGAATAACAATTGGATTTAAACGCGCAAGAACAACGAGTTACCACCCATGCTCAAATGGAATGGTCGAGCGATTTCATCGACACCTCAAAGCTGCTCTCATGTGCCACCCAGAACTTACTTGGCTCGAAGCTTTGCCAATAGTTCTCCTTGGCATTAGAAGTGCCTTCAAAGAGGACTTACAAACCTCTTCCGCAGAAATCGTTTACGGAGAACCTCTACGTCTCCCAGGAGAAATGTTGAGTAAACCTGCTGTCGATGCAGAACAGCCCGGTGATGTTTCTGATTTCCTAAACCATCTAAGAAATCAGATGGCACGACTTCGACCAGTCCCTGCATCTCACCACGTTTTCCCTAAAATATTTATATTCAAGGACTTAGCCACATGTACTCACGCATTTTTAAGAGACGACCGAGTTCGCCCTTCTCTGCAACCTCCATACACTGGCCCGTATCAGATCATATCTCGAGACGAAAAAACTATGACGTTACGTATACGAGACAAGGATGTTTGCGTCAGTCTCGATCGAGTGAAGCCAGCATACATCGAAGATAATAAAAGCGAAAACACAACCAATACCCAGAAAGACTATGTGACTCGATACGGACGGAAAGTTCATTTCAACTTAGGACATCTCTTCTCCGTAGGGGGGTGATGTGGCGATCAAGATAGCAGTCGAAAAAGGGCGGCTTAGAAAAACAACTTTAATTAATATGGTCTTGTCAATCACAAAATGTATTTTCAATAAATAAGATATTTGATGTGAGAAACGTAATTATTAGTAGAATAAGTGCGTCTTCTCCATAGTTATATGTTATTTATGCATAGAGAATGATGGCAACCTTTTTGAATACCTTCTATAAATGTAATACCTATTAAATGGTTTCGATGTTCGTTTTGTTATTCTTTCTGTCTATCTTTTGTTCATTTCTTTTTTGTTTATTGTTAATAGTTATTGGTTGGTTATTAAATTAATGTATCAGAATTATGACATTATGATGTGCATTTTAATATTTTAACCGCATGTAAAAAGGCCTAATTTACTGTATGAACTTATTTTTACAAAATTATGAGAAATGCAGGTCCGTATCTAAAAAAATTTCTGATGATGATCAGAAAAAAGCTCGAAACGTAATTAAACCATAATATGTGGCACATTGTTGAATTCAGAGTAACAAGGGCTTTACAAATTTAGCATAAAAAAATCAGGGCCGTATTTAAAAAAATGAAGTTGATGATGGTTTCTCGAAGACGAAACGTCGGATAAAAAATTGATAACGTAATCATTAAGTCCACTAAAAGTTGCTACAAAGAAGTTTAATCAGTTTCGCTCTAACTTTAATATTAACGCCAGAAAAAAATAAACAAGAAAATCCAAAAATTCGGTTTTTTTGAGATAATTCAAAAACGAAAAATCATATCAAAGATTTCTAGACGTCATTTTTTTAGACCTTTAATTGCGCAACTTTCTTCCCATTTAACCAAATTTGTATCTCTTACCATTACCGAGATCCCCATACTGGCCCTCCTTATCTTGGACACACTGTATATCTAGGAGACCAAATTACACTACCGAAATTTAATCTACTTAGCACAAAAGCATTATACACATTAACAATTGGTTTCGTTGTTTGAAAAGGTTTACATTTTCTAAATATACAGGGTGTTTGGTTCACCGACGTATATCCGAAAGGAGGTGGTAGGTGAGTCGGTTTGGAACTTATTTAACCAAAAATACCTTTATACAAAGTGTCACGGTTTCTGAGATAAAGCCAACTTTGTGATTTTATTAAATTACTGCAGTTTTAGTATGATTAATTTTAATTAGACACAACTGCAAACTTTTAATTTCTTGTAACTTTTATTTTAGTAGTCTTTGATATCTGTTCTATCAAATAAAATCACTTGATACACTCTACATGTGATAAAACAAAATATGGAGTCGACTAAAGTTCAAAAATGTATTCTCTAGATATCAAACTTTGATCTAGTAAGCCACGTATAAAAAGTAATTACCAAACAAGACGCGTTCAGATGTGTTTAAAAACTTCCACGATATCTGCCCTTTCTATTGATGTATCACACTCTAATTATTAACTGCAACTTTTGAAATAAAAAAGTATTTGAAGACAAAGTGACAAAATTTTTTTAATAATAAAATTTTTAACTAAATACAGAAATAAATGAAATATTTATTTATTAATTTTCGGTCTCGAAATGGCCACCACCGTTTCTAACACAAGTTCGAGCTCTTCTACGCATACTGGTAGTTGTTACACTTAACCTCATTTCCTCTCGCATTGTTACAGCTGTCTCAGTAATTTTTGCAACAAGATGGTCTCTATCTCGTATTTCTTCATTATAAACCAGATTTTTCATATGTCCCCACACATAATAATCGACGGGGGTTAAATCGGGCGATCGGGTTGGCCACTCTATTGGCCCATTTCGCCCTATCCATCGATTAGGAAATCGATCGTTTAAAAAATTTCTCACAGCAATCCCATAATGCGCAGGGCATCCATCATTCTGAAAGATTACTTGTTGTCTTACATCTAGTGGTATTTCTTCCAAAATATCTGGTAGATTGTGGGTCAAAAATTCTAAGTAGTTTGCAGCATTTAAATTGTCTGGCAAAAAAAAATGGACCAATTAGGACTCGACCTATTACACCTGCCCACGCATTTACGCTAAATTTACGTTGAAATGAAATTTGCTTTTTTAAATGGGGATTCTCTTGTGCCCAATAATGCTGATTGTGAAAATTAGTTATGCCTTCACGCGAAAATTTTGATTCATCCGTCCACAGAATGCTGCGTAGAAACCTTTGGTCTTCTATGTCGGCATTCAAAATAAATCGACAAAAATTATTTCTACGAACTGGATCACCATCCTCGAGCCCTTGTACAGGTGTGTAATGATAAGGATGCCTTTTTTCAGAATGTATAACTGACCATACCTTCCATGTTGACAAATTGAGTTCTCGAGCAACTTTTCTTATACTGGTAGTGGGATCTGCATCAAATGCATTCAAAATTCGTTCATCTTCTTCAGGACGATGTCTTTGATTATTATTTCTATGTTCTACGTGATGCAGGTTACCAGTTTCACGAATTCTACGATACGTACTAGCGAACACGGACACGTGAGGTAGTCTTCTTTCAGGAAATCTTTCACGATAGAAACGTTGAGCAGCAGCTGCGCTGCCGTCGGCCTTCCCATACATGAATAAGATATCAGCATACTCAATATTAGAGTAAGTAGCCATCACTACATAGGTAATAGTTCAACAAATGAAGATAATTCTTAATCAGTGGTTTAACAAAGTCAATTCAACTGAAACTCAATGCAGCACAACCAAGTTACAACACACGAAATTAATAAAAAGTTTGACAGACATGGGGATTAAAACAATTGATATTATTTACAAATACAAAGCTACTCGATTTGTTCGTTTTCGTCTAATCGATCGTAATAGCAAACTTGATTTTAATAGTCATTTTTGTTAATCAGTTTCTAATAAAATTTTGTCACTTTGTCTTCAAATACTTTTTTATTTCAAAAGTTGCAGTTAATAATTAGAGTGTGATACATCAATAGAAAGGGCAGATATCGTGGAAGTTTTTAAACACATCTGAACGCGTCTTGTTTTGTAATTACTTTTTATACGTGGCTTACTAGATCAAAGTTTGATACCTAGAGAATACATTTTTGAACTTTAGTCGACTCCATATTTTGTTTTATCACATGTAGAGTGTATCAAGTGATTTTATTTGATAGAACAGATATCAAACACTACTAAAATAAAAGTTACAAGAAATTAAAAGTTTGCAGTTGTGTCTAATTAAAATTAATCATACTAAAACTGCAGTAATTTAATAAAATCACAAAGTTGGCTTTATCTCAGAAACCGTGACACTTTGTATAAAGGTATTTTTGGTTAAATAAGTTCCAAACCGACTCACCTACCACCTCCTTTCGGATATACGTCGGTGAACCAAACACCCTGTTATAACCCAACATCCTGGAGCTGGTGTTAACCAAATAGTCGATATGCCTTCCGAAAGTTAACTTTTTGTCGAAAATTATACCTAAATCACGAATTTCATTTACAGTGGAAAGATTTGCGTTGTTTATATGGTACGTATAATCGATAGGTTGTAAATTTCTAGTAAATCTCATAGAACAGCATTTATCGAGATTAAGGAAAAGGCCACTGTTCTCACGGAATTCCACGACTCGATTTAAATCGGCTTGCAGACTGACAGTATCATTGGTACATTTAATTTCTTTAAACATTTTTAAATCGTCAGCATACAATAAGAACTGGGGGTTTTTAAAACAAGACCTTATGTTGTTGATATATATAATAAAAAACAACGGCCCCAGGTGGGACCCCTGTGGCACACCAGAACTTACTGAGTAGCTGTTTGATTCAAAACCATGTACAGATACAAACTGGGATCTATTTTTGATGTAGGACTCAATCCATCTCAGGAGAGTGCCACCTACACCGACCTCAGCAAGACGAGACAGTAAAATATTGTGACTGATTTTATCAAAGGCCTTGCTGAAGTCAGTGTAGATCGCATCAACCTGTATCTGATTATCTAAACTGGTATGTAAAAATTCAGTATAAGTAATTAAATTAGAGTCTAAAGAACGACCTTTAAAAAACCCATGTTGTTCATTAATTATTATATTTTTAACTAGTGCAAATAAATATTTATAAATTATTTTTTCAAAAACTTTCCCAACAACTGATAGTTTGCTAATAGGCCTATAGTTTTTAATTAGTTTTTTTTACCACTTTTGAAAATTGGTGAGATCGATGACATTTTCCATTTTTCGGGAAAAACTCCAAGTTCTAAGGATTGGTTAAAAATAATTGTTAAAGGAACGCAAATTGTCAATGCGCATTTTTTAAAGAATATGGATGGTAGCTTATTGGGACCTGCTCCTTTTTTTAAATCTAATTCTAAGAGACAATTTAATACTTCACTTTCGCTTAGCAGGATAAAATTTAAATTAGAGTTATTTATAGAGTTTGGTGGGGAGGTGTGACTAAAATTGAACCGTTCAGGTTCAAAAACACTCCTAAAATAAGACGCAAACATATTATGTACTAATATTTTTCCCTCCCACAGCAATATTATTTTCGAACTGAACCTCGGATGGAATTCTACTTATATTCAGTTTTTTAATTGAAGAGAAGCTCCACAACTTATTACCATTTGCTGTAATTCCATTTTCCATAGATTCAGTAAAACGGTTGAAATCGTTTTTTATGAGATTTTTCGAGCGAGTTCTGAGAGATCTAAATAGGTTGTAATCATTTAGATTTTTATAAGTTAACTACTTTTTATGTGCTTTGTTTTTATCTTTAATTACTTTTATGGTATTGTTCGAATAATAATGAGAAAAATTTTGGGACGTATTTGTTGACTATGGAATTAATATGTTTATAAAAACTATTAATATTGCTTGATAGACTTTGATTTTTAAATGTGTAAGACCAGCTGATAGCTCGCAATTCGGAATTTATTGATGCGTAGTTCGCTTTTTTAAAGTTGTAAAAGCATTGGTCGAGATTAGGGAGTAGATTTTTATGCGGGGGCAGCTCGAAAATGAATTCGACAGTTGGGTGCTGTGGATCTTCCTTTACAGGAGGATCAAAACACTGCATTAAATGCTCAATTATGGGTTGATTACATAAAATGAGATCAAGCGTTCGATTATTTAAGTTTTTAATATAGTGGAATTGCATTAAATTTAAGAATGACAAGGTATCTATTACATTTGAGTGTTTAAGTTCTACGTTGAAGGGCTCAAGGTACTTATTATTATCTGTATATATCCACTGAACGGTACTACAATTAAAATCGCCACAGATTAAGAAGATATCTTCTTTATAGACAGGCAGATCTCTTAACTTCGACACAAAACTTGCGACGGCAACACTATCCCCAGGCGGGAGATACACACAACACACATAAACTTTAATTTTATTAAACGAGATTGATATACAGTGAGCGCCAAAAAGCATTGGTCAGTTTCAATACCTAATAAAAACCCATACGCTTCACCTATGGAATCAATGATAATTTCTTCATAAATAGAAAACTTGGGAGTTTTGTTTCAATGTTTGACATCTTCCGAAAGTAACAGTTTGGTGTGCTGTTTCATAGTCAAAGGTTGTCGGGGCTCATTTTTTCGAGGAAATTGGTGAAACGGTAACGGTTACATCTCAAAGACATTACATGCTTCAAATATCTTTTTATCGCAAATAGAAGAGGAGATAGTAAATGAATATTGGTTTCAACAGGACGGTGCTACCAATTACGCCGCAAGAAATAATACGAATCTCCTACGACAATCGTTTCCAAATAAACTGATTTCTTGCTGTGGTGACCCTCCTTGGCCTTCGAGATCGCAGGACATAACCACTCCTGACTTTTTTCTTTGGGATTACTTGAAGAGCAGAGTATTTGCAAGAAAGATAAGAAATCTGGAAAAGCTTAAAATGTTTATTCGAGAAAATATTGAAGCTATACTGCAGGATATGCGGCAATGTGTGATGAGAGATTTCGGCCGCCCCGCGCCGTTTAAAAGAGTGCATTCAACAAGAGGGGAGTCATTTAACCGACAGAATTTTTCATAAGTGAATCTCCCATTCTTAGTCTTTAAGAAATAGTTTTGATTAACTGTGTAATTTAAGCAAATAAATTGTTATTACAAATTGAAACTGACCAATGCTTTTTGGCGCTCACTGTACATACATCTTCAGCATCAGATTGGAATTCAGGTACAATTACAGGATTCAAGTGACTTTTTACAGCAATCATGGAACCACCACCATCGCTTTTATCGCTCACAGAGGTATTTCGGTCGCGGCGAAATAATACGTATTGATTTAGATCGTCAACCTCTGAATCAAAAATATTATTATTTAACCAGGATTCAGTAATACATAGAATGTCGGGATTATTTATTGACATATTTTGTTTAAATTCATGCAGTTTAGTGCGCAATCCACGCACATTTTGATATAGAACACTTAGAGCCATTGATTACAAGTGTTGGAGATTTAGAAGGTTTTTATTTATTTGCATTATTTTTGAATTGTCTGATTTTCTTACTTATATGTTTCCATTTTGAATCCAAGAAAATTTATAGCTTATTGCTTATTGTTTCAACGCCGTCTTGGATTTGTAGTCCGGTTACTTATGGGACATGCTTTAAGTTCGGTATATTCGAATGCTGAAATAGTTCATGCTAAGCTTCATAGATTGATTATTTTTTCGTTTGACGGTGTTTGTTTACGCTCCTCAGTAATTTTATTTACAGTTTCCTTAACTCTGTAAAACTCATCATAAAGTTCGCCCATATCTATGAATTTGGTGAGTGAGAATTTTTCACAACTCATAGAGAGATCCTTGTAAATAATAATAATAATAATAATAATAGATCTTTATTGAACAAAATAATATACAAGGTGGCGCAAAAGTCCTCACTCGATTTCCTAAGGCAGTAACTTTGTTTGTAAATGAAAAGAATTGGTTCTGTTTGTTGATTATGTTTATTTAGACGTTTAATTTTTTTTCCATTAAGTCTCGAAGACAATATCAGTCAAGTGGACACCGCCAGAGTTGATGAAAATTTGGGCTCGTTTCACAGCATTCTTCATGACTTTTCTCAAAACTTCTGGCGATAAATTCTCCACTTCTAGTCAGATGTTTTCCTTTAGGGCCGCCAAGGTCTGTGACTTGTTCGTATAGACCCGTGACTTCAGAAAACCCCAAAGAAAGAAGTCTGGAACGGTCAAATCGGCCGATCTTGCGGGCCAGTGCAGATCTCCAAAACGAGAGAGGAAGCGGTCAGGAAAAGCTTGCTTCAGAATACCCACTGTCGTTCATGCTGTGTGTGCGGTTGCACTTGTAAGGGAACATCTTTAAGTCTTCACCAAAATTCGCTGTAAAGACCGTCTACCGATACCCAAGTGCGTGGCCCATCGTCTGGTGGATGTTTGAGGGTCCTCTTGGACATCTGCAGCCACAGCAGCAATATTGTCGACCGAACGGCTACTGAAACTGTCCCGTATTGAGCCAGTCTGCCCGAGGCGAGTGGCTAAACGCCACAGTGTTTGCACATTTAATGCCACACGACCAGGGAATCGACAACAAATTTCACGTGGAGCCAAAAGCACTGACCGATTATTTATCAAAAACATTGACACAAATTATTCCGCGTTCTTGAGGAGTATAGCGATCCATGGTTTGTCTATGTGTATTCTGCTTCTGTTTGCTTCACGAATGTCAAAGTCGCGATGTCATAAGATACCATTTGCAAAAATGAGAGCATGTTCCGATAGGGTGATTACTTTTGCGCCACCTGTTACATTTGCCCGACAGGCGAAGTATCGGAAAACCGTTTTTCAACTCTGCCTATAACAAAATAAATTGTCAATGATGCACAAAAATTCATTTAAAAAAAAGTGCTAATATAAAATATAAAAATAAAGGTAAATGCAGTCAATGCAGTTGAAAGTGGTGGAATAGATTATTTACAAACGCCAGATAAATTTAATTACCGACGAACTTAATAACATAAAATAGACAATAACGTAAAAAAAAGCGTAGATACAAAGAGTAAACTTAATGAATAAATTAAAATGTCTACATTCCCTAATGAAAAAAATAAACAAAAATCGCACTATGCAAGCTATTTAACAAAAGTGACTTTACTTGCTTCCTAAATAAGTTTATGCTATCACAATCTTTAAATACAGTTCTCAATCTATTTAAAATATTGCATGCCAAATAGTGAAATCCAGACTGAAATTTAGAAGTTCTGTGTGGAGGAATACAATAATAGTCGTCATTTCTAAGGGTCTTACTATGTACAGTATGCCTTTGAATTAACAACATCATTAAATATACAGGACAATTATTACGAACTACATTATACAACAAGCAACTATAGAATAGAGAAAACCTATTTTCAAGTTTCAGTATATTTTGATTATTGTAGTGTTGTGTAATGTGCTCTCGGTGCTCAACATTAAAAGAAAATCTAAAATAGCAGTTTTGAAGTACCTGAAGTTTATGTTTATATTCTTGCATAAGAAAATTAAAATATATGCTGGAACAATAATCAAGATGACTTAAAATTAAGGTATTCATAAGGGTCCATTTGGTGTTTGATGGTAGTAGTGATTTAAATTGATATAAAGACGAAAACTTTCCGTAACAAACAGCAATTTTCTTATTCACATGAGGCAAAAAGGATAAGTTTTTATCTAATATTACACCCAAACTTTTGACGCACTCACGCAATGGTATTTCACTATCACTTATACGAATTTTGGCAGTCATTGTTGAGAGGGCTACACGTCGCACTGCACTGGAACCGATGCATATGGCTTCTGTTTTAGTCGGGTTGATTATAAGACCGTTGTTTTTAGACCACTCAGTAATCAGGTTTAAATGTTCATTTATGGTATTAATTGCATCATCAACAAGGTGGGGATCACAGGATAAATACAGCTGCGTGTCGTCTGCATAAAGATGTAGTTGTATCTTCGATGTAACATAATGTGATAAGTCCGCAGTAAATATTGTGAAAAGGATTGGGCCCAGGATGCTACCTTGGGGTACACCCTGTACAACTGGCAATTCTTCAGATATTTCGGGACCAATGGAGACATGTTGGGTCCTGCTATGAAGATAATTGCGAAACCAATCAATAACTTGTTCACTACAATTGTAATACTTTAGTTTTGCAAGTAGAAGGTCGTAATTTATGCAATCGAATGCTTTACTGTAGTCCAGTAAAAGAAGAATTGTAACTTTAGACTCGTCAATGGCTTGTACAACATCGTTTGTTATTTTAAGTAGAGCAGTCGCTGTGCTGTAGTGCTTCCTAAATCCCGATTGCACAGATGGTAGAATATTATAACTATCTATGTGGCCATTGAGTTTATCACAAACTGCCATTTCTATAATTTTGGAAGCTGTCGGGAGGATACTTATAGGCCGAAGTTGACTAAGCTGTACGGCTTTTGATGTTTTCGCTAACGGACGAATATATGATTTTTTCCACACTTTTGGAAAAGAACTGGTTGCGAAAGAAAAATTCAGAACGTCGCGTAGAGCATATTTAGCATAAGGAAGAACAAGGTGAAGCATCTTTAAGCTGATGCTGTCAGCACCCACTGCGGTGGATTTGATTTTTCCAATATATTTTTCTACATCTTCTACAGTTATTTCCGTGAAGATCAATTCATTGTCAATACCAGGCCTAGTATTATTATTGTAAAACGGTAGCAAAGCTTCAGTATTGACTGTTGCAACAGGAACATTCGCGAAAAAGGTGTTTATCGTATTAGGATCAACAAGTAATGTAGGATCTATAATATTTTTCTCTTTATTGTGAACATTCCAAGAAGAAAAAAGTGTCCACAATTTTCCAGGATTATTTCTATAAATCTGTAATTGATGGTTTATGAATGCGGTTTTTTCTCGTTTAATTGCAGATCCCAAATAGTTACTTAAATCTTTGTAGTAGCGCCTGTCTTGCATACGCCCACTTGACTTAAATTTAAGGTACGCCTGTTTTTTCAGACGAATAATTTCTTTTATTGTGTCTGTTATGTATGGTTTAGGTTTACTGTTTCTTACTTTTATGGTGCGTAGTGGAGCATGTTTATCAAATAGAGTGACTACTGCGTTATTGAAAAAATTAAGTTTTAAATCTATATCGGGTAAGCAGTCTATGCTACTGGCATCACGTGCAAATTCATCTTCATTGAAGAGAGTAAAATTTCTTTTCAGTATTATTTCGTGTTTAGACGATTCGATGTTGTAGTCCAGCTCGCAGTATATTAGTTTATGATCGGATATATTTTCGAGATCCATTGTTCCATTATTTAAAATAGAACGCAGGTTGTTTGAGCATATGATGTCTATGAGAGTGGATGACGTTTCAGTAATACGAGTTGGTTCAGTTATTACTTGTTTTAGGTTAAACATTTCTAGAATATTCTTAAGATAGACTAGTTTATTATCAGTGGTAAAAAAATCAATATTCAGATCACCCATTAAAATAATTTCATTTGCATCCATAGTTAAATTTGCTAAGGTCAATTCTAATTCATCTAACTGTGAAATAGGAGTATTTGGTACACGATACGCAACTCCAATTGCAATTTTTAACTTATGAGCAGTAAGAATAATCCAGCACTGCTCTAAATTAGAAGATGTTAAGAAGTGTAAATCAACAATCTTGTACTTGAGATGAGATTTGATATAAAGACACACTCCTCCTCCTCTAGTAGGTCTGTCGGCTCTAATTATTTCGTAATGCGGAAGATGTATAGTTGTAGATGAAATTATTGGATTTAACCAGGTTTCACAGATTGCAATTATATCAAAATTTTGTGCAGATACAAGATCTGCAAAATAATGGAACGATGCATTTAACGAACGACAATTGAGGTGGCATACCGAGAGGTGTTTTACTTTTTTGAAGTCGAGCCAGTTTCGGAAGAATGGCCAATTTTATTAACAATTTTAGGTATCCCTTTTAGGTATTTAATTGTGAGATTAGATTCGCCTTCTTCCTGCCTTGTTTTGAGTTGCTCCCGTAAGTTTACCATATAATTTCTTTGTATAGGTGTTTCGTCACTCGAGATTTTTATGTTTTTGTATGTAGTTGATTGCAATTTATTTTTATTGCGTAGAATATAACTTACATCATGTTCATTATTTAAGATTGCTTTTATTAGGGGGTGGACCAGGTTTTCCAATACGAAATGCTGCTACTACCGATACGTGATCAGCTTTAATTGTTTTGATAATTTTATCGGAAGCAACTGTGACTTCATCGTTTTCGCTAATACCGCTTATAATTATATTCTTTGACCGTTTAACACGTTCCACTGCTTCGGACACGATTTCTTCGTATTTATCGGCCGCAACTGTTTTTTCCCCAAGAATCTTGTCGTTAAGTTCTTGAATTTTTTTATCGATTAGTTGAAATTTTTTATCAACTAATTCTACCAGAAAGTTTTTAAGCTGATCAATTTTATCATCAGCATTGCTACATTTATTGCAGTACCATTTGATGTTTTTCGATTTTGAGCGAGTTAAACAGTTTGCTGCATCAGTAGATAACCCCAAGCAGGCATGGTGAACAAGTGCGTTGCATCCATCGCAATGTGTGGTAAGCGATGCATTATCAGCAGGTTCATTACAATTTTTGCATAAAAAAGGCATCACTTTTTGGTTAAGACGTCGATCCAACGATAGTGTAATACAGTTAAGGGTAACTTATAGTTGTTTTTGACATAAAAAGTTTGTAGGTCGAGAGTACACTTAACCTCAAAATTATTTCTATTCACAAAGTTGCACTATTTCGGGTACAATAAATTCAACAAGTAGATGATATTTATACGAGCTACAGCACGCGGAATTAGTGATATTAGTGTGTGATTTTGGTAGTTATATAAGGTAATTCCGGGAGAGATGCCCTACCTAAGGTAAAAATTGAAACATAGACACAAACGGATTTATTTGTAACCTGAAAAAATACATATCATCTTAAAAATAAAGTAAACTAACATAAACTCTGACATCAAACAAAAATGTTATTCATAAATCAATAAAAAAAAATAAAACTCGAAACTCTGCATGTGGCCATCTCACCCGGTAGGTCCGGGTGAGTTGCCTCACCGAAACGGGAGAGATGCCCTAATTGTCATTCAAATTGGTTTTCACTTTATCGACTCTCTTTTTGGCTATTTCACACTGAATACATTTATCTTCGTGTGGCGTGCATGTTTCATGAAGCCAACCTTTGCAATGTATGCACTGTATCCAGTCCTCATTTGCTTTGGTGTCAAAGTAGTTCTCTAGGCATTCTACACAATGATCCCCTTTGCATTGACTTGAATGATTCTTGCTTTGTTTAGTCTCCTTATATTTTGGACGCGACTTCTTGTCGTCCCCTTTAGTCAATGTTGACAGTTTTCGTTTTTTCAACTTCCTGGCTTTTGCTGCTAAACATTCTTCTTCCGAGGATGAATTGGTTTCATCGATGTTTTGCCGAGATCGGGTCTGCTTTTTTACTTGAGTTTTATCGTCCGTTCTTGAATGTGTGGGTTTGTTTGTCATTATTGTGGCTAGATCACGTGTCACAGTTTTAGTCAAAACTTCAGCAGACTGTTTCTTTCGTCGCGACTGCTGTTTCTGAAGCACAGGAACAGGACTTATCTCTACCAAAAATTTCGAAGGTGTCTTCTCCACGGCATTGTTGACGTTGGTTGAAATTCCTGACGGCCCAGGAACAGGTGACTGCCTATGCCGCATTTCTTCTTCGGCAACTGGAGCAATGCTTTCAGATGGTGCAGATGGTAAGTCAGCGCTTGCATCGGCAATGGCGTAGAAATGATCGGGAATCACTGCTGGATCCAATGGAAATATTCCAGTCGCTCTAAATCCGGCTAAAGCAATTTCGACCGACGCTGCTTTGCCCCAGGCTTTCCCGATTATCTCCCCAGCTTGGAGGCGACCAATCTTTCGCCCTGGATGGTGTATCATCCACTGTCGTGCTGTCTTCTTTAGATTATGCTTCAGTGACTTGAAAAATGATCTGTCCAAAGGCTGGAGTGCCTGGGTAGTGTGACTTGGCAAACAAATCAAAATAACATCGTTTTCTTCAGCATACTGTAACATTTCAAAACAGTTCCGGTGGGATGAATGCCCATCCAGAATTAAAATTGTCTTTCCTGGCGGTTTTCTTGGGATGAAGTGTTCTTTCAGCCACTTGAAGAACAGCTGAGACGTGATGAATGATGATTTTGAGTTCATATAAACTTTCGCACCTGCAGGTAAACCGTCGCCAAACTCTTTTTTCTCACGTACTCCTTTAAAAATTATAACAGGTGGAATAAATCTTCCTTCAGCGCTACAACATGCTATTATAGACACATTTTCACCCCTTTCAGAAGATATTATGGTATGGACATCTTTAGCCCCTTTGGTTGCTATCACAGGACCAGCTTCATTATTTAACTGAAATCCCGTTTCGTCCATGTTAAAAATATTTTCGGGATGGCCAAAAAAGTTGAATTCATTATAAACGTCAGAGAGCAGATTGAAAAATGCAGAAGCTTCTTCTCTGTTCATTCCTTCACTTCGTGCAAGTGATAACCCCTGGGACTGTCTGATGCTTAACTCCTTATTTCTTCTCAAGAAAGAAGACAGCCAGTCGTAACCTGCCATTCGCGTTTCATGATTGAAGCGATGCTGAATTCCTAACTTTTCAGCGAACTGAAACGCCAACGATCTTAGTGTTTCCCTATCAATTGCAAATCCGGCCTTTTCCATTTTTTGGATGTGTTTAACGAGCCTCTTTTCATTTTCTGCCCCCAACATCGCTTGTGGACCCAACGGCAACTCTGCAACAACCCCTGTACGCCTTCTTCGCCGCAAAGTTCGAGATGGGATCCCGTAAATGCGTACAGCTTCATTTACTCCTATTTCTCCTTCATTCAATCTTCGAAGTGCAATTTCCAAATTTTTTTGCGTCCATTGCCGTCTTGGGGCAGCAGTAATCTTCCGGGTATACGTTGTAGGCATTGTACTACTATAAAAATGAACATGGCGTCATATTTTGCTACGTTTGGTGTGGGGCATCTATACTTTTATACGGGTTAGACGCCCTAGGGCATCTATCCTTTTTGTCGGGTATAGATGCCCCACCTGTTAGTTTGGAACAGCCTAGCCGAAATCAGTATCTTTAAACATAACCTCAATTTAGAACTATTTAGAACCGTCTCACAAGGTGTTTACGTTATAAACTTATGCCAGTGCAAAATAACTGCTCAATCACATCCGTTTGTATTACATAGCCACTTAAAAGTGATATACCTTACCTTCTTTTATGTTTATCAGCAAAAGTACAGATGCCACGGTTGAGTAATGGCACGCACTCGATGCTACAACTTGTAAATAATACCAAAACCTGCTTCTAACGCCACCTATCGAAATTTTGACCAAATTAAGCATACTGGGGCATCTATACCGGTGGGGCATCTCTCCCGGAATTACCTTACTCACAGTTTAACGTTATTAATCTCGAAAATTTAAAGAGCGAACAAACCGTGTGTTTACTTCACTCACTCACACCACAGCTTTTCCAATAAATGTATTTTCCAAAGCAAATATTCGCATTATTGCCAAATTATTGTCTTCCGAAAAATCAAAGTGATCGTCCAGGTATTGCAATGCATTTTTGTCCATGTAATCAAAATAATGTTGATGGACTCTTGTTCATCAATTGTGAAACTGGTGAGGGCATTTGAGCAAATAAATCCAAAGAATTTGTTGTTCATTCTTTGCTCTATTTTTAGCCGTAGTTCGGTTAGGATGTTGTAGGTTTCACAAGATAAAGCATTATCTTTTTCAAAAAACATGACGTTCTGATATATTTTTAAAGCATCATCCAGAAATTCAAGAAAGCATTCTGTTTTCTTTGCATGGTTGTCATCAAAAATTTTCCAAATGCAACTGGACAGTTATCTCCAAGAGTTATAAAATATGACTTCAAAGCTGGAAACCCGCTTAGAATTTTTCCAATAGCGGAATGCAATGACAGCCACCTTGTTTTGAGGTGTCTTATGATATTTTAGTATTCTATTTCAGCATCAGCAAAGTGTTTTTTAAGGTTTGAACTATCTGGGCATGATGGGATAAGTGCTCATACACTTTAAGTTCCAAATTCTCCACGTCAAACTCTCACTTCTCCATAGCATGACGGGCGACATTGTGTACCATGTGTGCTGAACACCCTGCAGGCAAGATGTTGGCATTATCTTGAAAAAGTAGTTTGTAAACTGAATTATTTTTGCCAAAATTAATATTGACGTTGTTGGCTGAGTAATCAGATAAATTTGCCAAATCTAGATCCAGCGCTTTAAGTCTATTTTTTATATTATTATAAATATCGATCGCTTTTTCATCCGGGTTCTCATAAAAATCAAGCAGGCACGTGCCGATTCCATTCTCTGATGAGTAAAATCTGACAATTATGGGAAATAATTTTATATGTCCGTGATTTGACGCATCTGTCGAAATGCTGTAAAAAACGCCTGATCTTAATTTTTACACTATATTTTCGATTGATGCTGGATCCAGAACGGGCGTAACAATGAATTGCAGTCAATAGAATTGTACGACATGTTATGGTTTACGCCATGGTAAACTTTTGTCAACTCTGCAGCTATCACTTTTTCCTCGACCGTGTCAATACATCGCGCTTTAAAAACTTTTGTGAAATAATATATATATATAACGGTATTATACAGCAAGATGCCGCCTTCCCGTCCCCGCACGCCATGCATCTCTATCCTCTGCATCTTCTTGCGTCAAACCCCGGATCTCCATAGCTCGCCGCATGCCTTCATTCCAAGATCGTCGGGGTCTGCCTCTCTTTCTCCTACCCGGTGGTCTCCATTCGAATATTTTCTTTGGCCATCTAGTATTTTCCATCCGGAGGAGATGTCCGAACCATTTTAAACCTCGTTTTTCGATTCTGTCAAGGAGTGTTTCATCTGCTTGCATTATTCTTCTGATCTCATCGTTCCTGATATGATCCAATCTGGAAATGCCGGCACTTCTCAAATAATCCATTTCAACCGTATTGAGCTTTTTCTTTATATCAGCGCCCAAGGTCCAAACTTCCGACCCATATAATAACACTGGTTCTACAAGGGATATACCTATATGTTTCTTTGTTCTCTGGGAAATGTGTTTATCCCACCATATCGCATTAAGGCATCCTATTACTTTTTTACTTTGTTCAATTCTTGATTTTATTTCTGTAGGCCCTAATCCGTCCGATGTTATTACGACTCCCAAATATTTGAAATTATCCACTTGTTTAATAGTTGTGTCGCTAATTAATATCTGAAACTTTGCTGTTGAATTTACTACTAAATATTCAGTTTTTTCCATGTTGATTTTTAACCCCCATTGTTCATAAGTATTATTTAACCGTTGTAGCATGAATTCCAGATCATATGCATCTTGAGCCATTAGTACTTGGTCATCCGCATAGCTTAACGTGTACAAGGTTTGGTCGGAGATTGGAATGGCTATCCCTTGGCAACTTCTCTTCCAGGTTTGTAAGACGCATTCTAAGTAGCAATTAAATAATAAAGGTGAAACGCTACATCCCTGTCTAAGGCCTTTGGAGGGATGAATTATTATTTGCGAGAGTATTCCATTCTGTTTAACCATTGCTGTATTATTTTCATATATTAATTTAATTAGTCGTATTAGTTGTTTATCTACTCCAAATTGTTCTAATGCTTCAAACAGCTTCTTTCGTGGTATGGAATCGTACGCTTTCTGTAAATCGATAAAGGCGAAATGGGTTTCTTCCCCAATATCTCGTCTCTTCTCTATAAGTTGTTGTATAGTAAAAACATTATCAACGCACGATCTGCCCGATATGAAACCGCTTTGTTCTTCGCTTATGTCTTTCTCTATCGCCCCTTTTAGCTTCTGATTAATTATTCTTCCAAACAATCTACTCATAGAACTATTGATGCTCAATCCTCTGTAATTATTTGTATCCTTTCTGTTGCCTTTCTTGTAGATTGAAATTATATGCGACATTTGCCACTCTTTCGGTAATTGATAGTGTTTGATACAATTATTCATTAAACTACAAATTCTCTCCAGTAGCTTATCACTGCCGTATTTGATTAGCTCTATACATATATCTCCTGGTCCTGGTGCTCTACCATTTTTCATATCTTTTACACTGTTTTTAATGTCTTTCAATGATATATTAATATTTTGTTCTTGTTCTTCCCCCGTTATTGGAGTCTGTTCCTCTTCAGTCAATATTGTATATTCTTCGCGATCCTCAGTAAGTAGGGTTTTGTAATGTGCTGACCACTCCTCCATCGTTATCAAATTAGAAATTTTTGTGTGATCATTATTTTTCATGTTTTTTAAGCACCTCCATACCTCACTTGATTGTGCACCCCCTATTAAACTATCGATTTCTTGACATTTTCTTTCCCAAGCAGAATTTTTTGCAGTATTTATTTTCCGTTTAACCTCTTTATTTCGGGATTTATAATCTTGCCATAGTTCTGGTGTCTGATTCATCAACCATTTGTTGTATGCTTTCTTTTTAACGTCCACTGCTTCCTGTATATCCTCATTCCACCAAAACTGATCCGGTTTCTTTCTATGCTCTCTTTCACCTAGAGCCTCCCTTGCTGCTTGATGAACAGCATATACAATATTTGCGTATTCAGTTTCTATGTCTTCTGTCGACTCTGTGTTATCTAGTATATTGTTTAATCTTCTTTTGTATAAGTCACGTATGCTATCCTGTTGTAGGGAGTGTAGCTTGTATTTCGGTGTACTGTTTTTATCCTTGTGAGTAGCAGTAAAATTTTCTTCCGGTTGTTGTGTCGTGGAATGATATGGTATTGTTATTTTTGCATTAAGCAAGTAGTGGTCTGAGCCACAGTTTGCCCCTCGCTTTACTCTTACGTCATTTATTTTAATTTTTGTTTTTTGGCGTGTTATGATATAATCCAATATTGACTTTTGGTTTAGAGATGGTCTTTCCCAGGTGTATTTATGTATTTGTTTGTGTTGGAAAAACGTGTTACATATTTTTAGTTCTTTTTCTTTGCAGATATTTATCAAACGATCACCATTGTCATTAACTACCTGTTCTCCAAATTGACCTACTACTTCGTCATTTATCCTGTATCCTACCCTGGCGTTAAAATCGCCTGCCAATATTAACTGCTGGTTATCTTTTATTGTGTCTAGCTGTTTATCTAACATCCACAGGTATTCGTCTTTAACTTTATCGGGAGCATCGTCAGTTGGTGCATAAATGGCCATGAGTACCACTTCCATATTCCATAATTTCATTAATATTTTTAAACATCTTTCGGACACCCATTGAACATCTCGTATGTATTTGTTAAGTGCCTTCTTTATTAAGATGGATACACCTGCTTTTGCTCTTTGTGATTTATGAATACCTGACCAATAGTGCACGTACTCATCCAGAGTTTCATTACCTTGTCCTTTTTTTTTGGTTTCAGTAATGCATAAAATATCTATATTTTGTTCCTTAACTTCCGAAACTATCTCCCCCATTTTCCCTGTCACACTACGAACGTTCCACGTTCCAATATTCAAAGTCCTTTTCTTTAGCTTAGTTCGTCTTCTTTTGTTTCCGTCCGAATTCCGAGGTCTAGCGTACGAGTTTTTTGCAAAATTAGGTTTTATGAGTACCGGAGAGCAAGTCCAACGCCTCAACCCCCAACCTGGAGGACCAGGTACTTTGATTTTGGGGTGTATGTCCCCTAGATTGACAGTTGTCCCCAACTGAAGGGATCAATCTTCCCTAGTTTTTTTCGAGTATCTTTCTCACTGCACACCTTACCGTACTGGGTAAGATATTTCAGCCGCCCAATCTGGGTACAGACGCTGTTGGTTGCCGCCCATTCTGGGTACAGACGCTACCTTCTGTTTAGGTCCGCGGGTGGTTGTAGATTTTCCACCTACCTTCCATATCTGGAAGGCGTTCCCCGATCCGCCACCTGGGGACGCCCGATGGGGGACAGAAAACCCCACACGGGTTGTGAAATAATAAAGTTATTAATCTTATTTAGATTAATAAAGTTATTAATCTTATTTAGTTTATTTATTTATAAATTATTAATATAATAATAATAATAGCATATAATAAAATGAGTTAACTTTTTATATAAAGCGTTCATCTCCAACTGCTATTTTTCAGTACGTATTCGCACTTCCAATTCGTGCAACTTTTCCATCTGCCTGATTTGCAGTTCATGGATTGCTTGCTTATGTTTTAGTTGGAGCAAATGCTCCTCCCAGAACGCCTTTTTTGCATATCTGCAAGTTCTCCCTTTTTTACAGCCCACGTTTCCAATTTCTGTAGCAGTCCTTGGCCCTTTGCTTAGGCAGGTTTCAAAGCTGCCGATTTAGCCTGTCGTAATTTGCTGGCATTAAATGGTGTTTCTAAATATATATGTAAGTTAAAATGTGAACAATTTTGTGAGCATACCGTAATCATAGTAGGGTACATGTTTGCCATCAATTGCTCCGACATAATTTGGAAATTTCTTTTTAATAAAAAAATTTTTGGCAATTTTTTGAAATCCTTGTTTGTCGGGAAACTGCAAATATGTAGAGACAAGACCATTAGAAAGTAAGGTGGTAAACGTGCAGTTTAGGGATTCCTAATGACAACAAACCGATCG
Source organism: Agriotes lineatus (assembly GCA_940337035.1). Classification (NCBI taxonomy): domain Eukaryota; kingdom Metazoa; phylum Arthropoda; class Insecta; order Coleoptera; family Elateridae; genus Agriotes; species Agriotes lineatus. The sequence continues at coordinate 65,884 of CALNHX010003796.1, read as the reverse complement.
GCACCACTCGGGTTAGAATATGCATGGTTGCCAGACTGAAACAAAAAGTAACTGCCAACTAACAAGAGTGGACAATGTGCACAGTTATAATATACGGTCACAGTTACAATTTCGCAGTGAATATCGCAAAACAAAAAACACAAGATTCGCTTCCCCCCTATACAGAAGTCTACAAATATACAACAAACTACCTACAGACATTAAACAAATTACATAATAATAAAACAACTTTTATCCAGACAGTCAAAACTAAAATCTACACCAATATGTAATATATCAAAAATATGCAATATGTAATTGAAGGGTCCAAAGCAAGAACTGACTAAGTCCGCTTTTAAAAATTTTTCAGGAGAAAAAAAATACGTAATTATTATAAAGTAATTATTATAAAATAAGTGGAATTAAAAATTTGACAAAAATTAAAGTGCTTTATTTGTAACTGTGTTTCAAATTTATGTAAACTATTTTGTGTTAAATAGTGTATTTTGTTAATTATTAATAAATAATTAATGGACTTAGCTGGTTATTGCCCAGTTTTTGCAATTTTTTATTTCACTAATATGATTTAATATTAAAATAAAACAGTAAATAAGCAAAAATATGTATTTATTGAATACATTATGAATGATTACATATTAAAGAGGAAATATTAGTTCCTTAGACATATTTTCCCAGGTATGTATCACTTATCAGTTTTTTCAAAGGTAGAAAAAAGACCAATTCATCATACACAATGGATAGTTGTGAATTGAAATACGTTAACAATATAAAAGACCTTGGTGTGGTTTTCAATGAAAATGTTAACTTTAATGATCATGTTGTAAGTACAGCTCAGAAAGGCTTAAGAACTTTAGGTTTTGTCACGAGGAACTGCAGGGATCTATCTGCTGACATAGTTAGGAATGTTTACTGTAGCCTAGTCAGATCTAACTTAGAATACTCTTCAGTGGTCTGGTCCCCAGATTTTACTTGCTATATAAATAAGTATATTAGAAAGGGTTACCGTTTTTTTGTTTTTGCCAGTATATATGTCAAATGAAAGCAAGTAATCATTCTTAGAACATAGTGCTAAATTTTTAAATCCAAAGCGGATGGGCTTTCCCTTAATAAATTGTTTTGCGTAGTGCTTTCCATAATAAGGAATCATGCTTTCATCGACGCTTAGATACTCCTCCAAACCACCATACTTTTTAAAATTTGAGTTTAACTAATCAATTAAGGGTTTTAATTTATATAGTTTATTCTCAGGATCGATTTTTGTGTTGTCGTTGAGATGCAAGTGTCTCTAAACCGTTTCAAATCGATTTAGTCTAATACTCTCTGCCAATATTTTTGGCACATCGTTCTCGTTAGACCAGTACATATGCTTGTTGGGATATTTACCATAACCAGATAGTAGAAGCCCTCCAAACACAACAAGCAATTCACTTTGAGTTAAATTTAAATTCAAGTTTAGATTATTTTTAACATCTACGGGGTAGGTATGACCAAAAAAATATGCAGGTGCTATTAATACTCACCACTTTACTGCAGGCTTTTCTTGGTTGTTTGAAACAAGTTCGGGAAAATCCTTGATCCATAAATGAACTAAAGAGCTGTCTTTCGGCATTTTCACTTGCACCACGTGGAATTCGCACACTGAATTTAAAATTAGTTGAACGCTTAAGTCACTGTTCAGTGTTCACGATGAAGTTCAACTCGAAGGAAAATTGGACTACGTAACTGCTTCGTGCAACTCTAAAGTTAAACTAATTGCAGCGAACACATAACAAGAAGATCTGCCCTTCAGAGTTCTTACAAAAATGTAACAAAGGTATTAGCCATTTCCTAGAAAGTCATTTGCATATGCATTTTTTATTTTGGAGCAAATATGCTTGAATATGCTCTTGATAAAATTTTATGCACAAGGGTCCTGAAATATGCAAAATATGCAAAAATTAATTGGCTTAATTACACTTCATTTACGTAGATACGCGCAGATCCAAAAGCTCAGATCTGACATACTATTAGTATAGAACATGCATTTGCATAAAATCACTGCCCTGCTTATAACCAATCTCCTTTCATTTCAAAGTTAGAACCTCTTTTGTGACTTTTCTTTTAATCTAACATTGAAATCGTCGAATGACATTTTACTCAAATATCGAACTAAACTAATTAATTAATGACATTAGGTACATATGAAACATGACATTTAATTAATCAGACTACCAGTGGAAATAAAATATTAAAGTATGGAGATTTGAATGCGTGTAATGTGTAGGAACACTAATTTTTAATGGTTTTTGGAAGTTCAGAATTCTTTAAAGAAGATAGCTAGGCCATAGCTGATAATAAATTTTATTCTTAATATTCAAGTTAATGGATTTCTTTTAATTTTTATGAAAAATTCATAGTGTTTTTTCGAAGTGTTTTGACCTGTGCAGAGTTTATCTTGCAGATAAGGATCAAGGTTGTCTAATCTTTTAGGCTGTATTTAGTGAGAGAAATATGCACCCAAAGTTTGACGGTCGAATTCGTATACACCCTGTATAATTTATAAGTTTCGTAGATTTTAGTTCGTTGTAACAATCTTAACTAGTATCATAATAGCTATAGTCCTGGAAATACACCAAGTCAAAAAACAAAAGAGTAACGTTTTTTAGTTACTTTTTGCATGTGTATCCTTATTTCAGTTTTTAACAACAATCGTGTTAACCGTGGTAACGAATATACATGGGTGAGTCAATAATTATTCACAATTCAACGTTGGATCAATTTGCTATTTAATAATTCGCACCCCAGCTGATGCCTTTGGAGATGCATTAATGTTAGACAGGAATACAACTTCTAAGAATTATATTTTAGTTAAAAATTTAATAACAGCAATCAATATTCATTATGTAAAAAAGAAACAATTTTTATTCAAAATCATTTTCATCAAAGCTCATTGACCCTTCGTCCTACGTATCGCTGTCTTCTGAACTTAAAGTAATTACAACGGGTTCAATATTGGAAGCATCTATATATTTTTCGGTCTCCCACGCTGAAAAGATTACTTTTTCTATATGTCGAACATAATTATTCCAATGTTCATCACTAACAGCATCTAACGCCTTAGACCAGACATTTACTACATCCTCTGGGGATGATTTAGTTTGTAAAATTCCTGCGTCAAACAGCCGTTTAGCCTCTGACCACACCATTTCTATTGCATTATAATGGCAATGATAGGGCGGTAATCTCAAAACCTTGTGGCCATGTTGTGCTGCGTGAATGTCTAAATGATATATTTTTTCGGTAATTTCAAACTTACTATATCCCATATTTGATCTTTCATCGCCGTCTGTGGATAATCAATGCCCTTAATTTGTAACCATTGGATCATTTTCTTTTTTGTCCAGCTTTGGCAAGGGACTTCTTCTTGGCATCTAGAATGATAACTGGCGTTATCCATTACAATTAACGATGGTTCATTCAAGCTTGGTATCAGTTGAGTTTTAAACCACTTCTCAAAATTATTTGCGTTCATATTGTCGTGATAGTCACCACTCTTGGTTTTACTTTTAAAAATCAAACTTGCATTTTCGATAAATCCATTCTCATTTCCTGCATTAACGATAATGTATCTAACTCGGTCTCCCGTTTTTTTGCTTGCAGTAGCCATTGTTCCGTTTTGCCAAGTTCTTCTGTTACCACCTTTGCTGAAAATCCAAGTCTCGTCAATAAATACCGGCTTAAAATTCTTTAAACTTTTCTCTTTTGTATATTGTCTGAGGAATGACGTACGCTTGCCACTAATAGACGGTTGTTCTACTAGAAACTGCCTGTTACTACTTCTCTTGAATTTGAAACCAATTTTATAAATCCAGGTATTTACTGATCTTGGTGAACAGGGAAAATCTGGCCATTCTTCTGAAAATCGTTGATGGAGCGATTTAATTGTTACGTGCTCTTTTTCATCGTACATCTTGTGAATTATTTCTCGTAATGAGTATAAAATGGTGGGATTTACCTTAGTTTTGTTCTCTTTGGCTTTTTTCGAAACTGTCTCTGCATAGACTACATCTGAATAAGTAGATAAATTCTTTACCCGATAAATAGTTCTTTCGGAAATTTTCAATGCTTCTGCTGCTATTTTCATGCTATTTTTTCCTTGAGCTTGACAATAATTATTATGTCTCTCAAAGTAAGAGACTACATTCAAAATTAAGTTTTTAGATTGGTCACTAAAACGTTTCACGTTGGAAGAAATTTAAAAAATCAAGGGATAAATTTGATCTAATAATTTGTCAATGCTTAATGACAGGTGACATTTCAATAATTAAAATTTAGTTACGACGTTCATTTTTCTAGTAATTTTCTTTCTCGTCTGGTTTACTATAAATAAAAAGAGAAGGAATTTTGACTTGGTGTATTTCCAGGACTATATTACAGTTTTTATTGAGATAAATAACGATTATATAGATTTTTAAAATGCAATAAGGAAGGCTATACCAGTGTTCCGCTACCCGGTTGGCTAGAATGTTTTTGTGGTTGACATGTTAAAACTTGGATTTTTTGATTTTCATGTCATGTCCTCTCAAGTTCCGTGAGAGGAACATGTTGAAGAAACCAAAAAGTTCTGGGGAGTCGTAAGAACTTTTAAGAATCCTGTATGTTTCGATGATGTCAGTACCGTAAAACGGGGTTATTCGGATCAAAATTTTTATATTTTTGAAAATCACTTCGACAGCATCTCACTGCGACTTTCACTCTGATGATGCAAGCTGCAAGGTCTTGCGAAACGTTAGTGAATATGGATGCACAAACAGCAAAACGGCCAAATCTGCGTAAGTATCCTCGTTCTCAAGATACTCAAACAACACGAGCCACCAAAGAGCATGGCCATCGCGCGGGTTTTTGCTGGACTTCACAAGGTGCAAGGCACATCAAGCCAGAAAATGCTGGGTGTTCATATACAAATACTACGCGATCTAAGCCGAAATTCTATGCCAAGGAGAATAATTCGAGTAACCGCGAAAGCCTCAAACAGTACATAACTCTTTTCCTTCTAGGTTTTTTTTCTGTATTGTTTGAAGATGTTCGTAAATCTTCAAGAAGATTTACTACAAGTTCAGAAACTGTTCCGTTTATATCTTGATCATTTTCCTTTGAAGGAATTCTACTCTTAGGTCTTAAGGGGTTCAAAGGGTATAAGTGTGCTTTATCGAATCCGGAAATAATATTTTGTCTTCCTCTATCTGCAAGTTTCTTATGCAGCTTTGTCAGCAGTCGAGGAAAACAATCCTTAGACAAAACAGGAAGGCGTCGGCCATCTGTCTTTTTCCAATGACTTAAAATTTCTCTCCAATACTTCTTTAAAGGAGCGTAAAATGCAACGTCTAATGGTTGCATTACATGCGTAGAGTTTGGGGGCAAACACAGAAATTGTATGTTGTACTCTTTGCAAACTGAAATAACTTTTCCTGAAAAATGGGATGATAAATTGTTCCCTATCATTACTTTTAGGCCATATCTCTTCCTGCAATATGGTACAACCACTGACATAAACCAGTCTTCAAAAGTTACAATATTGAACCAACCGCTTTTTGATCTATTGTACCGGCACTCGGCAGGTCCACAATCTGTCCAGTAATTCCACATATTTTCAGCTTTATATACCACGTAGGGTGGAAAAATTTGTCCGCTTGCTGTGCCAGCATACATAATGCTTAGGCAGTTTTTGTCAAGTTTACGACCCTCTCTGGGTATTTTACACCCCTTTTAAATATAAAATTTTTTGCGCCGGGATTGTCGGTTAGGTTTGTTTCGTCGTAATTTATTAATAAATCCGGATTGACGATCTCTAACGTGTTACTAGCATTTTGAAAAAATGTATCTACATCTTTGTGCGTCAAACCAGCTCGTTTTGGAGTAATATTTGAGGAGTTATCTTTCAAAACGCAGTATTTGATAAAAAGTTGTTTTTGAGTAAATTGGCTTTTTCTGCCGTTGGTGCCTGACCTGTTTCAGAATATTAATTCTGGAACCAAAATTTAGTAGGTGTTGCGGTAGCTATATTAAGCCTAAAATGAGAAATCTGTTTTTGAAAAATATTGCTGATATGCTCCAAATAAAAAATAAAAGCTGCATTTTGAATGCAACAAATGAAAAAACTGCAATTTGAACGAAAATTAGTATTACTACTCCATGTAAAATGAACACAATTATTGATAGTAACTTTTATTAATGTGGTCTTACAAACACTACAAAATAATATAACATTTCTCGGACTTATGCTATACTTGAAACAGAAACAAAATTCTAAATTAAAAAATTATTAACAAAAAAAGCTCAAATGTGCAAGCGATTGTCTTCTTCTTCACATGCACAGTAGTCTGATTCTTCAGACTCTTCTTGGTTTATATCGCTAGCGTTCAAATTTTCCCCATCAATCTGATCTTTATACCACTTCAAATCATCGATTGTCCTCCAGTTTATTTTTTTATTATTTTCATCAACTTTAGAATACGCCTTATCCAATAAACTGTCAATATCTTTCAATTTTTTCGCTTTAACTTCTCTACCTAATGGTACTTTTTTTAATTTAAACGTTTTTAGAGACTTTCCTCTTTTCAGTAGTGCAACTGGCAGAGCCACGTTGTTTCTATAGTACTGTTCTGCTCTTACAGTTAAGGAACCATTTTCTCGTTTTTGAATACAAATTCTTTTAGCTGCTCTAATGTCTTTAATTTTGTTACAAGAATCACTGAGTTGTTTTATATCAAACAAGGCCCAATCGTTTCCTAAAACCCTTACGTCACCCACTTGTTTAAAAATATCCCAATAATCCTCTGATCTTAAAATTTCCGGCTTTTTCTTACTTATTTTCTCAACTCGTCCAAATACTCTGTCCGCAGGTAAAAATGAATGGCCGCGGACGGGAAAAATTAACAGTATTATTTCATTAAGATGTTGAGGGGCTGACGTGCACAACCAATATTGTAGCATAAACACAATCACAGAATTTTTATTTTGCCCTCCGCATCCGTCACAGTATAATCGAAGGGAATGGCAATCCGGTGGCAATAAATTGGGTTGTATTAGAAAATCATAGATAGCTGAGCCTATTTCAGTGGAGCCCCTCCCTGCTTGAGTTTCAAGCCACGTATAAAATACTGGGGTTATTCCTCTTAAATCCGTAATGCAAAAATTATAAAGTGCTAATTGCGAGGCATAGAAAGCCTCTTGAATTGGCAATTTGGGTAAAACCTGTACTTGCTGCAAATCAAAGCAGTAAGCAGTACTATTTTCTGGGCTCTCCTTCATAATACTATGAAACTGTTTAGCAGACAACCTATGCAGTCTTAATTGTAACATGACGGCATTCTTTTCTCTTTCGTCCCGTGATAATTTCCATTGATTTTTTAATCGGTAGCACAAGCTGCACACGTCGGTAGCCGGCGAACCAAATCCAATATTAAAATCGCTGATAAAAATTCTATAAAAATAGATGTATTTAACCTTTAAGTTGTCAGGCACTGAAGAATTGTACATTCTACACAATTTTCTGATTGTAAGCTCTGAGGATAAGTAAATCCGCTTAGACTTTTTACGATTGTAATGGGACTCACGACCTTTAAGTTCTTCGCCGTTTTGTAACTTCTTTGATAATGTAAGAATTCTTCTCTGTGAAATGTGCAATGCCGCGGTAAAGAACTTCTGACACACATAATGACTCTTTTTCTCATTATCAAAAAATCTATATTTTACTCGTACATTTTGAATTCCTTTAAACTTTTTCTTTTGCCTCTTAAGAGGAACAATTTTTAACAGCCGTGCAATTTTTTCATCCTGCGCCGCCTTAACCGGAACACGATAGAGTATTTCCCTAGCTTTACGTATGGCCTCATTACTTATTGTGTTACAATTGTATCTTTGTTTGCTATGATTGCAAGGTCTATTAAAGTCCTCGAGATGTGAATAATGATTTGAATATCTACGAATGAATAACTATGTAACTAAAGACAACATAACCTAACATTTCACACGTGTTACCTTATTTCCTTTGCCCGTTCTCTTTTTGTAAGTTTACGTCCTTTACGTCGTGCACCTGCGTTCCCTACTTGTACTTCTATTTCACCTTCATTCATTTTTAGGTCTGATACCACTTACTTTCACATACACGCAATTAAAACACAATTACGCAGACTACGCGTTGCTGGCTACTTGCAACCTACAAAAACTGCGGTTTGAACGTAACACCTATAGACAAATACAGCGTTTTGAAAGAAATCTATACTTTGCCTTCGTTTTTATATGGTAAATATTGCGATTTGAAAAATAACGTTTAGTCCATGAGATCTAGCTACTTTTAAACCATACGACCCCATCTTTTGTTCGAATTTGATAGTTCGGTTACAAACTGCGTTTTGAAAGATAGCTCCTCATTTGCAGAGAACCGGTTTGAAATGTTATTTATCTACTAGCAACATGATATTGTACATTTTCATCATAGAAACAAAATATGAAAAGCTACTCATAACTCCCAAGGGACTTGTCAAATTATTTCTCCCTCAAACTCATGGTAACAATTAGTATGTTCGTTTGTCCTGCTCTAAATTGCTCTGAACACTTTAGCGTGACGTCACCAGAACAGTTTAGTGCAGGTTCGAGCAAACTAATTGCGCAGAATCGAGCAGAAACGAACGAACGGTTTTAGAGCAGTTTAATCTTGTTGACAAAACAAATAACAAAACCTTAAATATTAGTTATTTAACCAACAAGTGTGTTAATGAAGGCGATTAATAATCGAAACTGTTTAAAGCACGAACGAGCGACAGCGAATGAGTGCCTTTAATAGTTGAGATTATTAATCGCCCATTAACCAACGAGTTGATTACAAAATTTTTTCGTTGACCGCAAAATCTCTTTTCGTGGCGAAAAATTTGATTAATACAACTAACCTCCATGCAAATTATCATCAAAACGTCAAAATCACAAAAACAGTTAATTAACTAAAGAGTGCATTAATCAAAAACAGTGTATTAATAGCTCTATTAATCCATCCTTTTTTAAAAAACAGTTAATTAATGAAAAAGAGTGTATTAATCAAAAACAGTGTATTAATGACTTCTATTAATCCATCCTTTTTTAGGAAAAATAATTCATAATATTGAAATTAACAAGCGGTCAACGAAAAAATTAATTAAGTTCTGGCGAGGCGCGCTTGTACGGGTTTATATTATGATTATTCTGCGTAGTTATGGATGAAATTGTGAAAATGATGCTAGTGGAGAATGACGTAGACGTATTTTTAAACAATTCTAAACAATGCTAAACACAACCAAACACAAATTCGAACGCTAGAATTATTAGGAAATGAAATGGCATGACGGAAGACGTGCAAAACAGCTGACTTTCACCTGTTTTACACGACTGCGCAAGTCTGCTACTTTTTACTCATCCTAAAGACCAGGAGTAAGAAAAGCTGTTCCAAGCAGTTCCGAGCAACTTGCACCTTATCAAACGAACGCAGTTCAAGCAGTTCGGAGCAGCTGCTCGATCTCAAACGAACGCCGTTTTCCTGCTCTAAACTGTTCGGAACAGTTTAGAGCAGTCAAACGAACAGACCTAATGCAACTACAATTAACGTCTTAGCAACCATACAATGAGGCAATCCTTGATGTGATTTACATATTCTAATTTTAAATGTCATTATGACATTTTGAAATTTCATACTATTTTTACGAATATGCTAGTAGATGAAATATTGTATGCACCACGGGCAGTGATGTTCCCATCAATTTTTTTGAGGGTATACTATACTACCGGTAACCCATTACGTGCCTGACTTCTTCTATGGTTGCTTGACGGGGGGGGGGGGGGGGGGACAATTACAACAAATGAGCTTAACATTTTTATTATTTTTTTTCATATAAAATTGAAAAAAAAATTATTAATCTAATTAAATATATTGACAAAAAATTTTTTTCTTAATTCATCTTCTTTGTCTGCTTTTTGGCGTTCTCTAATTGGACCACGAGGAGCTGAAAGTGCCGATCGATGGTCTCGCAGCCAAATCTTCACGTATGGTCGCGGATTGAAGTCTGCAACTGAAGGGCCATTGATGGATATGAACATCAAATCTGATACATTTTCAATAGTTAGCCGAGTCCTCAAATCGGTTATTGTGAGGTTCATATCGGAAAACCCCCTTTCGCAATCAGAAGTTGTTGTTGGAAGTATGTTTAGCGTTTTTAGGAGAATAGAAGAATCATTCCGTGTACGGAAGTCTACTATACTTTCAAATTCAGATAAACCAAATCGGCGTGCCACTCTTTTAACTTCATCTTCTCCCTTGGCGTCATCAGTTACTGTTTTGAATACTTCAGCAATTACCTACCATTAAAAAAAAATTCTTTCAAATGTTTACCTTTCACCTCCCGTGTAGAAAATTGTTGGGGCAAGGACAATTCCAGAAATGTGCACTACCTAACTACCTAGCTTACTTGTGGCGGCCCCATATGTGGATCTCTAGTGGGCCCTTATGGCTTTATATGGCGCATATAGGGATAACTAAACTCGTCCTTCCATTTGAACATTTCACAGTATCTAACGGTATAAACAAAGACTAACTGGCACATAACAGTTGTTCAGCGGTTTTTATAAGAATGTTCTTAAATGCACGCGGAACATATGTTGTGATTTATTTTTATTTATAGTTCACTTATTCAAGTACAGGCCGATAGCAATAATGAAGTAACAAATATTAATTTAGGTTTTAATATTAAAAAATATAAGTGTTCGTCCTTTTTAAGCTTAATAACTGTGATTTTTATGCAATAAATTATTAGTAAAATTATCAATATTCTTAATAAATGAGATATATAGAGCTATTATTATCTCGTGTCCGAAAATAGTTTTTCAATTTCGGGCCCCATAGAGGCATCTAGCTAAATAGTTTTCCACATTAGCGCCCCAGCAGAAATGGGAAAAACTATTGGGGGCCATATCCGAACCTCAGACAAATTTCTACACGAGCTGTTATAATCAATGAAATTATGTGTTGCAATGTCCCTTACCTTCAGATCTTCTAAAGCTGTGTTATTTGTAGGGTCATTAAACAAGCGCTGTCGCATCCTGTCCACTAAATTCTGCAAGAATTGTAGCCTGTTGATCCCTCCCTTCGTTATTGTAATGTCTACACCTTTAAAGATTCCGTTTTGAATGGCCTCTGTAACTTCTTTTTCTTTTTCACCAGGTTCAGCTTTCAGGCTTTCTAGAATTCTAATAGTTCTACACATCTCCGATTGAGCGCGCATGAGAGTTGTGTTCCTGGATTGAAGAATGCAAGATAACATTCCTAGTTCACAAAGAACGTCGTAGAAGAGTCCAAGTTCTTGAAGGAAAGAGGAAGATTCTAATTTTCTTTTTAGCCCAATTGCTGTGGCATCACGAGTTTGACTAACGTGTGCATGCATCCCAGGATAGTTGTTCCATACAGCTTTTACAGTTCTGAAACTGCTTGCAGACCAACGTACATTTAAGATACGACCTATTTTCTTCATTTCAGTGCCTACCTCCATACAAGCTTCTTCCAAGCCCCTCGAGTTCTTAGGGCTTTGATGATAATAAGCGTACAGTTTGTCCATAAAACTCTGGAAACGGGAAACACCAGTACAATCTTTTAAGACGTCGTTCACTGAAAGTTCGACGCGATGACATAAACAATGCCATACAAAAAGGTGTGGTATCTCCTTACATAGTTTTGCAGCGACTCCAGATTTCTTCCCCGTCATCACACTCGCACCATCACTTGCAAACGCAATCCAATTCTTTAATGCGAAAGACTTTAATATTCCTTGACGTTCTAAGCACGACCAAAGGGCTTTCTCAATAGTTTCTGCATCTTGTCCATCCAGCTCAATCAAATCTAAGAATGCTACAATGGGAGCCTCTGCATCAAAATATGACGAAATGTATACAATCAGAGTGCACTTGGTGCTCAGAGTGGTTGATTCATCTACCATTATAGTAAATTTTGAGTCTGACTGTACAAGGCGTGAAATGAGTCGGTTGCGCATCTCCTTTGCTATGACGTTTACCATTCGTGTGGCAGTTATTCGGCTATGTAAGGAAGATCCCATATCCAATCCGTTGATTTGCTGAAGTTCAACAAGTTCTTCAAATTGCAGGAAGGGGCGGTGATTCTTTGCTATACAATACACTGTTTCAAAAATTCGCACGTTGGCGTCCATTACTTCTTCAGATACGTGTTCGAACATCTTATCCAAACATTTTTCTTCGCCCTTCTTCAATATATTCTCTACAAACATGTGAGATTTGCTTTCCGAGTGCTGTTTGATTTTAGTTCTCAAAGAAGCTAATTGATTCTTTCTTTCACTTCCAGCAGCCATGATTTTGAAATCTACCCATTCAGACGAGATTCGAACTTTACCATTGGCATTAGATTTTTGAAATTGAATGCTATGTTTTACTTTGATGCAAGCACTACATCCTAGCTTGCCATCTTTGCAATCCAACCACGGGTATTTTATCTGAAACTCTATCGCCTGTTCACTAGTCCACAATGAAGGCCAACTTTTGGATGTTTCTAAAATTTCCTGATCACGACGAACAGCACAATTGCCCTCCTTGTGTGACAACAAGGATGGACCAGCACCAGCGGTATTGATATTAGCCTCGCATTTATTTTTCTTTGCTTGACTACTGGAAAAATAATTAAAAAGTGTGCCACGTTTATTAGAACTCGAACTCATTTTTCATTCAAAAGGATTCTGAATTTTTCAACTAAAACTGCTTAACTCACTCACGCACTAAAAAGTACACAATAAGAACAAGTCCATACACTTATCATAAGCGTTATTGTTTAACTGTTCAACGGCAATCCACGAGCGCAAGTCGCAATCTGCGCATTCCTCCCGCGCCTCTCATATCCTACAGGCCCGATCAACATGCAGACCAAGTGACCAAGGCTGCCCCTGCCAGTCTTTGTAGAATTTCTCCTACCACTCGACGCTCTACCTTTTTAATTCAGGCGCGTGCACGCTTAAAAGTGAAAGTGAAAGGGGGCAAGCAAGCAGCTGCTAGCACGCTACGTGGGCGACTTATAATTTATAATACCCATTTTTCGTTCGGAATACACCCTTCACTGCTACTCGAACGGTAGAGTGGTGGGATAAATCCTACAAACACTGTTTTCACAGAATTGCTTGAGAGTATACGCAGTATGCCCAGAAAAACCCTGAGAGTATACGGCGTATATGGAGTATACCCTATGGGAACATCACTGACCACGGGAGATATTCATGTTCTTTACCTTCGGTTGACTTACAGACCTCGGGCCCTCGGCCTTCCGCATCACACATCATTTTTTGTACATAATCTCGATCGTATGCTACAGATATGCTGGAAATTTTCCTATTCTTTTCAAAATCTGGATCTGCTACAGCAAAAATTCACCTCTTTTTCTTTAAAATGTGCATTTGTAGCTGCATTTGAGCCCTATATTTGGCAGTGATTTTATTGTCGCGAGTTATATAATTGCTTGCCGTTTTATGACTAGTCGGACATTTCACCTCGACAACATAATCATCACAAACGGCATCAGGAGATGCACCAAATATAGGGTGTTCTAGGGAAAGCGCAATACCCACGTAACTAAATTTATAGTTGACATTTTTTTCTAAAACATTTAACACCTCTTTTTCCAAACATCTTCCTCTTTCCATTGCCTTGGGGTCTCGCACTTTCAAAACCCCGATTACTTGCTGCACAAAAGTGCCATTATTTGATTTACAGTGAGCAGCACTGTATAATTTTGAAGCGGTGACTCTCCCAAACCGTATACAATGCCAAAGACTGTCCTTCGATTGACTTTTACAGCATAATGCAGCCTGATTACATAGGTCATCGGACATTGTCTGTCTACAGAATTCTTTAAAATTCTTGTAAATATGATGCTGCTCATGTTCCACAAATTGTAACAGCAAGTGACACAGGTTTAGCGGTTTAAACTTTGGTTCGCTATAAAATTTAAATAATTCAGATGCTGCTTTTGCCTGAACACCTACAGCAACTGCGTCCTCCAAAAAACTGTTCTGTTGTCTTTCGACAGGCACACCACCAAATGCTGCTACTGTTAAAAATTTTACAGTAGTGCCCACTTTTGACAGCTCTGATTTTTTCCAGTAGCACTGTACATCGGTAGGTGATGGTTCTTCACTTCGTCTGTGAACCCACATCAAAATTGCCACCGAATGCTTACAGCCACCTAAAAAGAAAGGTTCTAGGTAAATAGATCGAACTCAATAGACCGAAAGGCAGTTGACCAAACTCAATTGACCGAAAAGCAATAGACCGAAACGTCACTAGACCGAAGCAGCAATAGACCGAAAATCACTTGGTCGAAAATATGTTACGGTTAAAGTACACATTCGGTAAATGTGCACATTAAATATCTCGAAAAATTACATTTATTAACAATAGGATCAATAGAAATATTTACACACTATTACAGGAAACATAGTCGATTATTTACGTGGGTAAGCGAATAATTTAAATTTTTAATATTAGTAGATATGTAATTGGGTAGGATATATCTGTTAAGTATTGTATGATTTACTAGAATAAAGTTAAAATAGAATCAAAAACAAAAAAAAACAAAAAAAAACGTCAAAGCGCCTTGTCAGTAACTTCGATATTCAAGGAAAAATAGTCGATTATTTACGTGGGATTGCGCATAATTTTAATTTTTAATATTAGTAGATATGTAATTGGGTAGGATACATCTGTTAAGTATTGTATAATTTAGAATAAAGTTAAAAAATAGAATCAAAAACAAAAAAAAAAACTTCTAAACACGCCACCAGTTTATGTTGCCCGTCCTAAGCGTGAATAAATAATAATAATAATAAATGCCTTTATTAATATATGTATGTACATGAAAAAAATCAAAATATATGTACAATATTTTGGGAGAAGTTCAGTTCACAGTAGAATTATTGTGAACTGCTCTTCCACTTAACCCAATTCGAAAAAATTGGCATTTTAAAAACAAAATATCAATGCAAGTAATAACAAATAAACACAGACGAGACTGAACCGCCGCACCCAAACTGAAACTGAAAATGTGACTGACAAACGCAGTGTATAATATAACGGAAATGATTGACTGTAATCTAAGAATTCTGCTTAGCTACCAAGTAACGCTTGAGCCGATCGCCGAAACGTGGTAATGGCAACGTTCTAAACTCTAAGGGTAATTGATTATAATATTTTGCTATACAATATGAAAAGCTACGCTTTCCTAGTTGAGTATGATGAGTAGGGATAGTTATATTACCCCTAAAGCGTAAATTTAAGTTGTGGACGTCTGTACGAAACCTGATTTTGTTATACAAATACGGCGGTGTTTTTGAAGTTAAAATTTTTTGATACAAACAGCAGCTATGTAATAGACGTCTATTTGCCATATTTAGCCAACCAGCAATTTTTAATTTGTGAGAAATTCTTGCATATTTCCGTATTCCAAAAATCAAGCGTAAACAAGAATTTTGAAGTTTTTGAATTCTAGCCACATCCTTGTAACCCAAACAGAAGCCATACACCGCATCACAAAAATCAACTTTACATAAAACTAGGCTATTGCACAATATAGTTTTTATTTGTTTATTTAGTATATGACGATTTTGAAAAATTAGTCGAAGATTACAGTAGGCACTTTGTAAACAATTGCTTACATGCTTATTGAAACGCAAAGTTGAATCAATCGTTAATCCCAAACTTTTGGCTTGTTCAACTATAGGAAGTGTGTCCTTGCCAATGTATAGATTGAAGTGATTCTTTACATAATTTACGTCACTTTTCTTTCCAAAAAGCATGACTGCAGATTTGTTAGGATTAAGTTTTAGGGAGTGTTCATTAGAAATGTTGGTTAATTTTTGTAAATCTTGATTTATTTTAGCACATGCATCAGGAAGATCTTCAATTGCGAAAGACATGTATAATTGGCAATCATCAGCATAAAAATGACATTCAGTCGATTGTAAGACTAAAGAAAATTTTTAAATATAAATGCAAAAGAGAATTGGGCCTAGAATGGAGCTTTGGGGTACTCCAGTATCAATTTTTAGAAAATTAGATAAACAACCATACAAATTAACAGCTTGGTATCTTTCAGAAAGATAACTAGTTAATAAGGCAATTGATTCAGTACTAAGTCCTATATAGTGTAGAAGCGATATTAAAATAGAATGGTTGATAGTATCAAAAGCCTTTGAATAGTCTAAAAGAACCAGTGCTGTCAACTTACCTTGGTCTGTAGCAACCACAATGTCATCGACTACATGCAGGAGCGCAGTACTACAGCTGTGATTTTTTTAAAGCCTGATTGAGTAACGGGTATTATTTGATTTATTTCTAAGTGTTGTCTGAGTTGCCGTTCAATTACTCGTTCAATTATTTTTGAAAGTGTGGGCAATATACTTATTGGCCGTAAATCCTTGACTTCTTTGGGTGCAGTTATTTTGGGAATAGGCAATATTAAAGCTCTTTTCTAGCAGCTGGGAAAAGCGGACTTGCTAATGCAATAATTGACAATGTGAGTTATAACTGGCAATAAAAAGGGAATGCACAATTTAATTATATGAATGTTAAGACCATCAGCACCAGTAGAATTAGACTTAATGGAACACATAATTTTAAGAACGTCTTCTTCTTCAACAGGTTGGAATAGTAAAGTACATTTGACAGACTTTTTCCGATGGCTTTCGTAGAAAGTAGATAACATATTATTATTCGTAATTAATCGAGGAATTGAATTTATAAAATAATTATTAATTTCATCGGCATCACCAAAGGTAGGAGGAAGATCAGCGTTACTTGCTTTGCTAGTTAAATTTAAGGATTTTAGTTTTTTCCAAAATAATCGCGAATTTTGTTTGAATGTTTCTACATAATACGCCTTTTTTTCACGTCTCACTGCAGCAGTAACCGTATTTCTCAGCTGCTTATAATAAGTAAAATGCACAGGATTCTTACTTACACTAAAACGACGTAGAGCCTTGTCACGTAAGCGCATCATTTGTTTAAGGGTGTTGGTCAACCACGGCGCTGGCTTTCTCGATATTCTACACCTAACAAATGGAGCATGTAGATTTAATAAAATAGTTACATTTTCTGTTAAAAACTGGACTTTATCATCTATGTTGTCTAACTGATAAATATTCCGCCAGGGTATAGACTGAAGATCATAATTAAACTGTTCATAATTAAGATTTTAAAATCCCTGTAAGTGTAAATAGCCTGTTTTGATTTTTCGTTTGGAATATCGATTTTACAGCAAATCAAACTGTGATCTACTTCATGTGAGGGAATAACCAGTGCATTTTTTGTAATGCATGTATTAGTAGTTAAAATAAAACCTAGTAACGTGGCTGATTCAGCAGTAATTCTCGTAGGCTCATTTATTAACTGAGTGAGTCCGAACGCTTCAAAAAATTCTAAAGCACAAACTGAAGCAGCCCTCTCCACATCCAGCAAATTAACATTAAAGTCACCGAAGCAAAATACATCTTCAATCTGAGACAAGATCGTTGAGAAAGTATTCTCTAAAGAACTAAAGAAATTGGCATAGAGGCTTCTGTGAGGGTTGTAAACAACTCCAAACCCATATCTACGATTATTACAAGATATTGCAATCCAGAGCTGTTCAATTTCATTCTCCGTTTCTAGAATGCAAAAACCTAGGGCAGACTTTATGTAAAAAGCCACACCTCCCGCCCTCGAGGGTCTATCATGCCTCACAATATTATATCCAGCAATGTTTACTGCATTACTAGAAATTGCGTCCGATAACCACGTCTCGGTGATAGCTACAATGTCATACTCACCAGCCAATACAAGATCCCTGCCGACGGCGAAGTGTTTTATCAAAGACCTTGCGTTCAGGTGGGCGCAGTTCAGTCCTCCATGCATAAAAAAACAAACAAAAATTCAGCTACTGCCGAAATTTAGGTGAGATTGTGATGATAAAGCCTGGTGTGCGGTAATTGTTACACAGAAATATTTTTGAGTTCATCGCGCGTATTAATTACGGTTTTTCTATTGTTGTTAACTATAATGCGTCCATCTGATGTCCACACATTTGCTGCTCCCACTTTCTTGATAGCTTCCTGCAGAAGCAAAAATCGCGTTCTGGTGAGGTCCTCCCGGATAACATAGCCAGACCGTTTTAACAATTTCTTGTTGTTGAAAAGAAGACTTCGTTTTTGATAACTCACAAACTTAACGATAATAGGTCTGCGTTTAGCACTGGGATTAGACTTATCTTTTGGGACAGGTCCCACACGATGCGATCGGTCGATGTCGTCCTTGCTTACATTTAAGTTCAAGTTATTTTTAAAAATATCAAGCACTCTGAGGTCGGTATCTTCAGCATCTTCTTCCTTTATTCCGAAGATACGAATGCAGTTTCTGCGGCTGTATTGCTCTTGATGGTCAAGGCTAACCTTCAGTCTATAAATATCGCATTTCAGAGTGCTGTTTTCTTCGATTAATTCAGCATTTTGTTCTTGAAGGTTCGCCACGTTAATTTTCAGGTCTTCTATATCCTGACTTAATTTGTCTGTTAAAGCATCAGATAAGCTACTTATAATTTGCTTTAGAAATTCCTCATTGTGGAGGAGCTGGCTTACATGGTTTGAGATAATACCATGAACATCTTCCACTTGACTCTTGGTGAGCGGCATTATGTGTTTAAAATACGGAGTTCACTGTCACTAAGATGTCGAAACAGCAGTACACACTAGTACTAAATAATTAACGATGAACTTTATATATCAGAATTTACGAGCGCACCAGCTTGCTGCAACCACTACTCGCAACGACGGCTCATACTAGACTGAAAGTGTGAAGGGAAGTTGATGCTATTAATGTTAATAAATGTAACCGTAATATATTTTCGACCAAGTGATTTTCGGTCTATTGCTGCTTCGGTCTATTGCTATTCGGTCAATTGAGTTCGGTCAACTGGTTTCGGTCTATTGAGTTCGGTCTACTTGCCGTAAGCGAAAAAGAAAAAACGATTAAGTATAAGTAAAGTTACAGTTTATTTCTATAGTTTATTACCAGCAGCAGCAGCACAGTCCAGGCATTCTACTTTAATGATTTTTTCTTTAACCATCAATTTCCATTATTACGTTGTATTTTTTTGCGGTCACACGGTGCCCTGGACAAATCTTGCATTTCACAATGCACAAATTTTGCACTCACTTAATTTGTACATAGCCTATTGCAGAGTCACCATAGGCCCCTTTCAGACGAAACGACTTTTCGCCGTGCGCCGTGTACGGCACAGGGCCGTGTATTTTGAAGACTGCATATGGAGCCTTTCATACGAGGCCTTTTATTTAATTTATTCTGGCTCTATTTACATTTTTTGGGTGAATAACAAAATACGCATAATCATTTTTCAATATTATCTTTCATATTAAACCATATTTAGCGAAATAAGAAATATGTGCAAGTACCCTATTATACATATAGCCAGAGAAACAAGTGGGCAATCAACGAATCCAAAGTCGTTGGTATCCCGCAAGCTACGACTGACTGCCAGCAACTTCGGTTTGGTGGTGAAATGTTGCAATAGAAACAGTTATCCGAAATCTTTATTTACTACTCTTACAGGTAATTATTTACCTATCTATAAATTGTACCAATCTTTTTTTTCTTCATTTTTTGCCTGTACTAATTTTAATGCTGCATATTACCGTTTTAGGTAGCTATAACCTGTATGGGGTGAAAGCTGTGCAATGGGGAAAACAGCACGAATCTGATGCTTTATAGCAGTTTGCAGAGCACATGAGACTACTTGTGCAACAAACTGGCATATGGTTACACCCTTGTGGATATTTAGGTGCAAACCCTGATGGCCTTATTAACAACAATGCTATCATCGAAATAAAATGACCGTTCAAATTTAGAAATGTACATTTGCACGAAGTTTTAAAAATAGAAAAAAATATATTATTCAGTACAACTTGGATATGAAGGCTTATGAAGATAATAAACAACATAGTTATTATCATCAGATTCAGGGACAACTTTATTTAACGAAGAGGAAATGATGCTATTTAGGAATTTGGACCCCCAACGCTATGATGATATTTCATGTTTATAAAGATGTCGATTGGGGCAGCAATATTAATATTGTAACAAATTTTTATATAAAAGTGTTTTTAAATCATATACCTACACAATGTTGAATAGGTCTAACATAGTTTTATTCTTCAAATAGATTTACAATTATTATATTATTATATGAATAAAAGTTCTTTTTGCAATGTACAAGCTTGTTTCTTTTTTCTTAAATTATAATTTTATATATTTGAATCTATATGCTACTGAAAATGGCACCACAATGTTTAACAGTCAATAGAATGTATTGTTTGTAAGGTAGCAAAATTACAAAATTTTTAAATAAAAATACAAATTGCATTTAGAATTTAATTATCAAATTTTACAAAATAATTTAATACAGCAGTATTTAACACTTTGCGTACTAGCTGTCTTTATAGTACATTTCTACTTCTTTTATCAGTGGATACTGGAAATTGGTAAGAGCAGCACATACTTGCCAATTTTTTTACGATACAGGCATTAAATGTAATATTTTAAAACCTTTTATACGACAAATTGCCCTCTCTACATGTATCCGAGCTCTGGCAATTGATCTAGTTTGAACGATCTGCTCAGGTGTAAATTGTGGTTGAAATAAAAAAGGTGGGACATTTAAAGATACACCCAGAGGTAAAGTGTCCGAGATCAAAAACCCTTTATCGGCTAGAATAAGGTCTTCAGCCTCAAACACATTTAATACACCACAATCTATTACAACTTTTTTGTCAGAGGTTGATCCAGTGTATAACTCGCTAACAAAAGTAACCACACCATTCGGAGCAACACCAACAAGACCCTTTAATGTAGTACGGTGTTTATAATGGCTGTACATTTGCCGCTGCATATTCATTGCGTGAGGTACTTCTGAAAATACCTCGATACAATCTATTATCATACGCGTATGCACAGTTGCCATCATGTTTCTTGGAAGCACATTTACCACATACTTCCTTGTTTTTACAATTGGCTGCTTTGTGATTGTAACCACAGCATCAGTAGCATCTTAGTATGCTATGATGCACGAATACTCTGCATGTGAACCAACTTATTTTTACTTTTCCAATTCCTACCGACTGCTCCGCCGTTTCCTCATCTGCTTCAATAATGGCAAATGCCCTATTGTGGTTCTTCTTTATAGCTTCCACTTTTATTTCCGCCTGCGTAGTAGGGTAAATGCGGGAGAGTTGCTGCACATTTTAAAAAAATCATACTTTTTGCGATTATGCATTTAATGATTTCATATTTAAAGACAGAAATGCCCTCCCCCCCCCCAAAACATGCATGAACCTCCTCCAAAAGTGACTTGCTCCAGTATGCAGCACTGTGAAAATTGTTCTCCTTGACGACGGTAGACTCTAGCTCTTCTATCGCTACCATATAGACTAATCTTGGTCTCATCTGAAAAGAGCACAGGGTTTCATTGCTCCAACGTTCAGTTTACATGTTCACGAGCAAAACGTAGGCGCTCTGCACGATGTGCTGCCGTCAATTTTGAACTCGTTCCAGGTTTCCAGCACCTTTACCTAGTTTCCAGAAGTCTTCTTCTAACAATTCAGCGACTTACTGTTACTCCTTTGATGGCTTGAAGTTCTTGTTTAAGCTGGACTGCATTTAACATGCGATTCCGTAAGGAGTTCGTTCTAATAAAGCGATCATCCCGTACTGAAGTTGCTCTTGATCTGCCTGTTTTTGCTCTGGCCATGTACTGACCAGTTTCTAAAAACATTCTAAACAGTAGAACGTTTCATGTTCAGTTGCCGAGCTACAGCTTTTACCAGCTTGAAGCAGAGCAACAGCTTGAGCTGCAATTTCAGGAGGTGTATTCATACTTTCACTAATTTTAATACTGTTGGAAGTAAACTTGACAGATACTATGCAAGCAAATTGCAAGTGCTACACATTGAACTATTTCATAGCACTCTTGAAACAATACATTGTTTGAAGCTACAAACCATCCCACATACGGCACTACTGATAAAAGAAAGCTGTGATGATTTTTTGATGGTTGGTGACAATTTCTTTTTAATAAAATTAATTAAGCAGTATTTTTTTCTTTAATATGAGTGATTAGTTAGTTTTGTACAAGATACAAAAATAACTTTTAATTGAAAAGTAATGGGTGGTCGAATACTTTTGCTCTGTAGCATATAATAATAAAAGTAAAAATATGAAAAATCTATTTATTTTTTTTTAAAGGCAGCAGAGGCATCTCTTCCCTCACTCTTGGATGAGACGCCGCATCAAAAAAGGATAGATGCTGCAGATCTTACTTTAGTGGTTTCTATTTTTACTTACTTTTACGATAAAGGAAGTATTGGATTCAGCCCAAAAATTCGAAATTGAGTTTTCAACAGATCCTCACGTTTTAGAGTCCCTTGAAACCAAAAAACATGTTTTTGCTCATTGGTCTGTGTGCCTGTGTGTTTGTCTGTCTGTGAACAGAATATCTCAAAAACAAAAAGAGGTATGACGTTGAAACTTCATATAGGTATAAGTTTTGTGTACTAACGAAAACTTAATCCTGTGGACAAGTCGTTTATTACATATTTGGACATATCGCTCACAAAAAAAAGTGGCAAACCAGCTCTTTTTGGAAAGTTTGCTGGACATGAATAAGTTGCCTCCAGCTGATTTGCGAAAATTTTAAATTGACATCTTATCAAAACTTAATGAATTATTAGAATTTTTGTTTTTTAAATAAAGAGTAACATTTTTAATTATGTATTTTATTGTGTTATACATTGCTTTCATTTACTTCGATTATTGCATCTTGCCATTCTACAGACCCTGTACCACTAAAATAGTCACAAAACTTTTTCCTGATGTCCCTGGCTGTACGGGTGGATTGGTTCACATTTGATCTACCCATGCTTCCAATAGCTTCAAATGCGCTACCTGTTGTATTAGCTGTTGTCGGATTCTCAAATACAGTATTTTCTTCTGTTAGGACCATATTATGCAAATCTATGCAGTTTTAATTATTTTATCTACTTTTTCTGGATGAACAGCTATGCTACTTTCAAATATTCTAAATTGAGACACGAAAATACCAAATGCACATTCAACAGTCCGTCGAGCATACGAAAGTCAGTAGTTGTATCTCCGTTTACTGTTGTCTAAATCGCGTCGAGGAAATGGTTTCATGAAATGCTCGGTTAAACGGAAAGTTTCATCGCCTACAACAACAAATGGTAACGGGTTATTTGTATTATCAAATGCCTTGTTTTCTGGTAAATACATTTCGTTTGCGTAAAGTAACTTTCCAAATTGTGAGTCCTCCAAAATTCCACCATCATTGTTTTTGCCATAGTTGCCTACATCGATCATCGTAAACATATAATTTATATCAACAACTGCTAGTAAAACAATTGAGTGATATAGCTTATAATTGTAATGCAGTGAGCCACAATTAAATGGTTTGTAGATTCGTACATGTTTGCCATCAATTGCTCCGACATAATGTGGAAATATCTTTTTAATAAAAAAATTGTTGGCATTTTTTTGAAATCCTTGTTTGTCGGGAAACTGCAAATATGTAGAGACAAGACCATCATAAAGTAAGGTGGTAAACGTGCAGTTTAGGGATTCCTAATGACAACAAACCGATCGGCACCACTCGGGTTAGCATATGCATGGTTGCCAGACTGAAACAAAAAGTAACTGCCAACTAACAAGAGCGGACAATGTGCACAGTTATTATATACGGTCACAGTGAATATTGCAAATTAAAAAAAAACACAAGATTCCCCCATACAGAAGTCTACAAATATACAATATGTAATATACAGACATTAAACAAATTAATAATAAAACACCTTTTTCCAGACAGTCCAAACTAAAATCTACACCAATATGTAATATGTCAAAAATATGCAATATATAATTGAAGGCTCCAAAGCAAGAACCGATTAAGTCCGCTTTTACAAATTTTTCAGAAGAATAAAAAAACCTAATTATTATAAAATAAGTGGAATTAAAAATTTGACAAACATTAAAGTGCTTTATTTGTAACTGTGTTTCAAATGTATGTAAACTATTTTGTTAATTATTAATAAATAATTAATGGAGTTCGCTGGTTATTTCCCAGTTTTTGCAATTTTTTATTTCACTAATATGATTTAATATTAACCCTTCAACGGCGGATTTTTTTCCCTAGAAATATGCTGTGCCAGGTTATAATTCCTAATTATTATGATTAGGTTAGGCTCTTTCAACAACACAGTGGAGAGAGATATAGACATACGCTCTACACGAGAAACTACGCAAAAAATATCATCTCCACAGACATCAGGATATTCAAATAGTTTGTCAAATCAAATGGAAATAAGCGAACTGATTGAAAAGAGAAAACGAGAAGCATCTCCACAAACTACTTCCGTAAACCCTGTAAAAACGCTAGCATTCATAGAATCTAGTTTGGAATCTATAGACCAAATGGTACTTTCAGAAATTAATAAGAAGAAAAAGAAAGGTTGGCCTAAGGGGAAACCCCGGAAGCCAAGACCTAACTGAGAGCGAACATAGAAACTTCTTAGTCTGTGATAACTACTGTGATAACGTTAGTCGATAATTACATGTATATGTATGTATTTTTTTTTTACTTTGCTATTAATATTTTTTATTTATTTCTATATTTATTTTTATGGATTATACTACTTCAATCACTAATACTAATAATGTGTCGAACATTGCTTAGACTAGCGATGAAATGCCGATATTATGCACCGAAACACCTGCGTATCTCAATGTTTTGCAATGGAACTGCAATGGTTTCTTTAGTAAATTACCGGAGATATATATGCTAATTAACCAATACTCACCGATATGTCTATGTATCCAAGAATCAAGATTTCTCGAATCTAAAAACGTCACATTTAAAAGCTATAAAATATTTAGGAAAGATGCTCAAGATGGTGCAAGAGCTCATGGTGGTGTAGCGATTCTTATTAAAAATTAATGTTCTGCTTCAAAACTAGACATAAATTCTAACCTACAAACTGTAGCTGTTAATGTTACATATTCTATTCAAGTAACCATATGTTCCATATACTTACCCACCTTAAACTGGACCTTACACGATCTTACAAACATAATAAAACAACTCCGAACTCCATTTCTTCTTTTGGTGACTTTAATGCCCACAGTAATTTATGGGGTTCTTTAGTAACAGACCAAGCGGGTCATATTATTGAAAAACTTCTGGAAAACGATGATATAGGAATACTAAATACTGGAACGCCGACTCATTTTTCCTCCAGATTTGGCACCTTTTCTGCAATTGATCTTTCAATCTGTTCAGCTTCTCTTTTATCATCTATCATTTGGTCTGTCGATGATGGTCTACACCACAGTGACCATTTTCCTATCACGTTACAGTTCAAGAATTTTCAATATAATAACCAAATATAGTTACCTGAAAAATGGTTGCTTAAGAAGGCTGATTGGAGTTATTTCCAGGATGCATTAACAGCGGCGTTCGAAAATACTCACCATCTCTCTATGAACGAATTTTCTGTTATAATTCACGATGTTGGCAGCAAATGTATTTCGAAACGTTCAAGAGGAATTTTAAACAAACCTCCAGCTCCACGGTGGTCTGACGAAATAAAATCTTCAATAAAAGAAAAGAAAAAGGCATTACAGAAATTTAAACGTTATCCAACTCAGGAAAACTTAATTAAATATAAAAGGGCGAGAGCAGTAAGTCGCAGAGCAATATTAACTGCCAAAAGGAAATCGTGGCAAAATTATGTATCGTCCTTAAATACGAATGCGACCCTTAAAGAAGTCTGGGATAAGGTTAGACGAATAAGAGGAAATGCGCCAATAAATTCTATTACATCTCTTTCTACAGACGATACAATAATAACGAATTCGAAAAATATCGCAAACGCATTAGCAAAAAATTTTGCAAAATCGTGCAATGAGGAAAATGATGAAAACCGTACTGAACATAATAACATTTTTACCACTGGAGATAGTTATCCCTATAACTCGCCGTTTACTCTAGAAGAACTAGAATACGCAATAGCGAAATCTAAAAGTAATGCTCCAGGTCCTGATGATATTCCAGTTGCTTTCATCAAAAACCTAACTCAAGAAGCGAAACATCGTTTATTAGAATTACTTAACGCTGTATGGAATGGCGACATTTTTCCTGAGTCCTGGAAAAATGCTATAATAATTCCAATCCCCAAAGTACAGAATCCGTCTGAACCACCACACTATAGACCGGTGTCGCTCACAAGCTGCATTGCCAAATTACTAGAAAGAATGGTCAATTCCAGAGTGAACTGGATTTTAGAGCAACAAGAGTTACTGGCGCGCTACCAATTCGGTTTTAGAAAAAGTCACTCGACTACCGATGCCATAGTATTTTTGGAAAATGCGATTAATAACTGTTTTCTTTACAACTTGCATGCCTCTGCCATTTTTGTTGACATAAAAAATGCATTTAATACTGTACGACATGATGACATACTTTGCCAACTCTACGACTGGGGGATAAGGGGAAATCTGCCGCTATTTATAAAACGCTTTTTAGATGGTCGTATAATAAACACCATACATAACTCTGGCATTCGATATGCTACAGGAGCATTCTATACCTGCCCGAGGGCAAGCCTATATGCAGATTCAGCACTAACGCCATTAAACTTAAGACGCGAGAAAATAATCGCTTGCTATAGAATTAAGCTGCATGCTCATGTTGGACACCCTATCTTATCCCTTTTCCAGAGCGATATATTCTCTGCCCGCTATCAAGAAGAAGATACACGGAATAAATCATCGTCTACCAGATCAACTACGGTAATGGCTACCTTATCTCTGCCAGAACAATTTTTACACCTAGCCGAAAAGAAAACAGAACCACCATGGCTTGAGAAAATACCCGAAATCAGATTAGACTTGTTAAATATAAACAAAAAAGATATGAACGCAGGTGTAATTAAGCAGTGTTATCTACAGTTAATGCAAGAATATGAAAGTTTCCAATTTCTCTTTACGGATTGTTCTAAATCTGATAAGGGAACGGGATATGCAGTAGTATATAATAACGAAACTACCAAAAGCTCACTACCACTCGACATCAGTATATTTTCTTGCGAATCATTTGCCATACGGACGGCCCTGCAAATATGTTTAGCATCAGATCACGCCTCCTTCATAATTTGTACAGATTCATTATCTGTGCTGGAAGCAATTGGAAACAGATTCACATTAGATCCAGTGACAGTAAATATAAAATCTTTATACGGACTTCTTCTTCGCGCTCACAAAAAGCTAAGTTGGGTACCCAGCCATGCTGGAATAATAGGCAATGAAAAGGCAGATTCTGCTGCCAAAGAAGCCGCAGAGGGAATATGTGAAGCATCAGAAAACCTGTACAACATTAACAGCCGGTCTTATAAAGCATTTAACGTGGCGATTAAATATTTAACAAAAGGTTTAATAAGTTAACGTGGCGTTTGGGTACTATAATAGCAATGTTAAATTAAAATTTAATTCTGGATTAAGTTCTTTGTTAACTCACTAACGACAGAGTTAACGTAGGTTTGAGTCTTATAAAGCCCATGTTAGCTTAACGATCGATTAAATACACTTTAACGTTGAATTAAGTTAATTGCTAGAAATTGACCGATTAACTTGACAGTTTGTGAATTAATGCTACATAAAATTTAAAATTAAACTATAAAGTTACAAAATATTCATTTTTCCTTCACAAAAGTGAAGTAAGAAGTACAAAATAAACAGGTATTTTCATTTATTTTACCAAATACACATAACAGTACGTATATAATAACAGTATATTTTAGCAAAATGTGGGACTCGTCAGATCTATCTTCAGAAGATGAGTATCTCGATGACTATGTACCTGAAAATAGGGTTCGTGTTCGAAGACCTAGAATTTTTCGAAATCGTAATAATCTAATGGATATATATAACGAAATGGAATTTAAAATGAGATATCGTTTCTCAAAAAACTCCGTTATGTTTTTGCTCGAAAAATTTGGGAGACACATAGAGCCTCAAACAAAAGGAAACAAAGCTATACCAGCTGTTCTGCAAATTTGCATTACATTGCGGTTTTACGCAACTGGAGCATTTCAACAGCTGGTAGGAGATCATACTATGATATCGAAACAATCCGTGAGCACAATCATTAGAAGGGTAACACATTATATTGCTCTACTAAAACAAGAATATATAAATATGCCATCAACACCACAAGAATTGAACAAAATTAAAACCATTTTTTACAAAATTCGTGGATTTCCTGGTGTGATTGGTGCGATCGACTGCACACATGTGAAAATTCAATCACCTGGTGGACCAAATGCAGAAACATTCAGAAACAGGAAGGGCTATTTTTCTATCAACTGTCAAGCTTGTTGTGATGCTAGTTTGAAAGTGTTACATATCACTGCTAGACATCAAGGCTCGGTCCATGACAGCACAATATTTAATGATGGGCCGCTCAGAACTCATTTTGAGAATGGTGACTATGGCACTTCATATTTACTAGGTGACAATGGGTATCCTTGTAAGAATTATTTTCTGACACCAATTTTGAATCCTCAAAATGCATCCGAACAGGTCTATAATCGGTCTCATATTGCAACAAGGAACCCCATTGAAAGATGATTCGGAAATATTAAACGCAGATTTCCATGTCTGGCACTGGGATTGCGACTAAAGATGTCCACAAATCTTGCAGTAATAATTGCATGTTTCACACTCCATAATATTGCACTACAGTTGAAAGATGAAAATCCTCCTGTAGACCTGAATGTGGTTAATCCAGAAGCATTAAATGAGGTGCCGGTTCTGGAAAATAACAACATCAGACCAAATGTTGCTGCTAGAAATGAACTACTGGCTACAGTTTTTGCAAGATAAATGCCTCGATTAATGTTACAAAACAAACAACAAAAATTACATTTTTCTGAAATCGTCTGTATTTTTTATCTATTGCTGAAAGTTTTTGGATCAGGAAAGTAAACTTTCTTTGACTAAATACAGTAAAATCAAGACTACTATGATAATATATTGTATGGTACAAGTGAATACAGAGATATTTTATTCATAAGGGGAATATTTTACTCACCGAGTCTGCCTCATGAGCTAGCTAATTTCCCGAATGGATAAAATCTCTTTATTCACTTGTGGCATATACATTTTTCCAATACTTGCATTTAATTATATAAATAAATTTTAAAAATTAATAATTTTTTTCGTTGAACACTTGTTAATTTCAATATTAATGAATTATTTTTTCTAAAAAAAGAATGGATTAATAGATGTCATTAATACACTATTTTTGATTAATACACTCTTTTTCATTTTGCATAAAGGTTAGTTGTATTAATCAAATTTTTCACCACAAAAAAAGATTTTGCAGTCAACGAAAAAATTTTGTAATCAACTCGTTTGTTAATGGGCGATTAATAACCTCAACTATTACAGGCACTCACTCGCTATCGCTCGTTCGTGCTTTAAACAGTTTCGATTATTAATCGCCTTCATTAACACACTTGTTGGTTAAATAACTATTAATAAGTAATCATATCTGGTTTTGTACTAGTTACCAAGATAGACATATGTATTTTGTAAGTTGCTATGGATGATGGACTATTTTATTCGCTATTGAATAAAGTACCATTTTATCCACCGTTATCCTTAAAATGTTACTTTACCATGGAGATTCTAATAGATAAACCACAACTTTACAGCTAGGTATTGGAAAAATTACTATTTTACAGAAAAAAGGGTACAAAAAGATGATAAAATGTTATGTAATTTTTGACAGAAATCAAATTATTAACATTAATGTGACTATTCACTATGGAATTAACAGAAACAGAACCTGATTCTGATTTTTTTATTTTTTTGTCAATATTAACCATAAAAAATCGTCTTTCTTCAATTTGATCATGCGATTTCAGTAAAAGTAATATAAGTAGAATAAACATCAAAAACTCAAACTTAATCAGTATTTATTTTTGTTTTAAATTAATTTCACTTTCTAATAAACGTATTTCTAAATTTATTTTTTTTTCTGCAGCTCATGTATCTCTTTCTTCATCTTCATTTCCTCCTCGGGTTGTTCCTTTTTGATTGCATGTTCAGCACAAACGAGTTCTATCTGTTTTTGATAATATTCGGTTCTGAGCTCTTCAGAACTCCTTTGTATTGAACATGCAGTCAATCCAACGGGAATGGATGAAGGAAGGGGATCTTGTGCAGAAGGACTTGGCGATGGATGGGAAGGGGATTCGTGGTGAAAAACATATTCATTGGCATCACCTAACAGATAGAAATTATTAATTTCTTTATAATAATCAGTATAAAGGACCTCTGCATTGTATCAATATTATTTATGTAAATAACATTCGACAATTTCATAACAAAATAAAGCGGTACCTACTACCTTCATTTTGAAACCTATTATCATTTTTTAATAATACAATCATAATAATTTCGTTTCTTTGGCATGGGTAGCATCGTCATACGCGTTGCTTAGGGGTTCAGACTCATTTTCAAGGAATGCAACGAGCTGTGCCCCAGTTGCTCCCAATTGTCCTTTGTAGCCGCCACCTCCAGTTTTATACAAATTCTTCTGTAAATGCAAAGAAAAAATTTAATTAAGAGGTAGTTACATTTGATTGTACACTTCTGTGCAATAAAATTAAGCACACACGGCTTTGTTGTATTTATTAATAGCGTTTTATTTTTGTAAGGACGTAGTTTTCGTCTTTTAATATAGGTGTTATTTTCAAGTTATGGTGTTTTATCATTTATTAATTAAACTGCTGCTAGGCAATCAAAATAGACCCGAGTTATACAAACTAGAATATTGTGAAAAATAGTCATAAGACTTGTGCTTAATTTTATTGCACAGAAGTGTACATTTCTATCATGAGAAAATCAGGAATTTATTTTTAGAAGAGTGCATATTCCATTAATTAGTGTTCCACATGTGGGAGTCCCGATATACAGAGTGTATTGGCAAAAAAGCTATACGTGGTGGTATTCTTCATAGAATGAAAAATCTTATTACTAAAATGTTGGATTGGTCAATTTAAGCTCTTATTGTAGATAAAAAGACATTTTTTATTCAGGTAAAGTGCTTTTTGTGTTGTAAATACGTTAAAATGTCATTAAGAAAAATTGTTCAGAATGTATTATTATGGCCCTATGACAAATGTCAGAAATATTGGATCACTTATGTTTATAAGAAACGTACTTCATAAAATACACACGGTTTCATAAAAGTAAGCCATTATTTCTGAAATTTTGCATGGAATCATAATTTTACATTCTAAACACCTTTCCTTAATAATATTTTGATGTATTTAGAAGAGAAAAGGTACTTTTCCTGATCAAAAAAATTACACACAATCTGTAGATATGGTTTATTTCCTAATTAATTTCATGTAGAGAAAATAATATGATCACGATTGTAAAATGCTATTACTACCACAGGCTATAACCAGTGATAACATATACCCTAATGTTTTCATTTACACCTAGGTACTTACTTTCTTTTCTGTGGCTTCTTTTCTAGCTTCCTTTCCCAATTCTTGAAAAATTTGCATAATCTGTGGACCCTGAAAATGAAACTTTTAGGTAATATGTATGTAAACATGTATTTTGACAAAAATGTAAACAAATTCCACAGTAATAATTCAGGTAAACAATTTGTAATTGTTGAACATTTTAATAACTGTTTCAATGATTTTTTATTTGTAAGTGTGGTCGTTATCAGCTGTATACAACTGAAACTAAGGGTAAGGCCATGCAAGAGCGTTTTGCTAGGGTCACGACAGATTGTTTCTAATGCAGTATTATAATATGGCCCGGACAGAAAATTTTATATGTCTGTGACATGGTCGCAGCGACTAAAACGCAAGCATGGCCTTACCCTTAGTCACTAAATAACATAATGAGGTTTTCCCAACTTATATTTAAATTAACGGAGTCCAAAATGTTCAACTGTACTAAGTTACTTATGCCAATATTAAGTTCTGATAAAGTAATGATAAGTAACTAGATAGTTGAAATAACACCACAAAAATTCCAAAGGGGTAAAAATTTTTAAAAGTAATTTCTATTTTAGGTTTCTTATTAACTACATATATTTATATAATTTTTGCAATTAAATTTGATTACCCCGGCAGTTTCATCCTTCACCTCCTGTTGGTCAACCTCAGCAGATTTTAACTTTTTGGAGTAACTGCTTTGCTAAAAAACGCAGAAAACGCCATTACAATGGAGAACTATGAAACAAATTTAAAAATTCTAACAAAATGCTCCTATTAGCTTCACAAACATTATAGTGAAAATGGCCTATTATTCGTAAATATACAACAAAGTCCAGAACTACACTGCTTTATTAATGTTTCTCCATGTGAATACTATTTTTCATGTAGTAAGTAGTAATTACACTATGCAGAGAAGATGCATAGCTTTTATCCTTTACCAATCGTGGTAACCTTCAGAAACGCAAATGAAATTGGTTCTGCAAGTGAGGTTATAGCAAACAAATTTGAGGTTATGTAAATTTGGAACACTTACCACAGAATAAATACAGGTATCTATTCTATGCTATTTATTATATATGAATTATTTTGTCAGTGCTAAACGGAGCAAGAGAAACATGAACGATTTGTTTATCTATTTACGTATTATCTCGACAATTGTAATTACATTTTTCTCGCTTACGGCCTTCCTCTTTTCCCGCTTAAAATTAGTGTAGGCAGTACGCAGCTGCGAACAACTTCGCGGGTCTGCGTGCCTCGAACAAAATTCTTTCGAAATTTTTTCCCAGGTCTCCGTTTTTTCCTTTATAG
This sequence comes from Agriotes lineatus, assembly GCA_940337035.1. Taxonomy (NCBI): domain Eukaryota; kingdom Metazoa; phylum Arthropoda; class Insecta; order Coleoptera; family Elateridae; genus Agriotes; species Agriotes lineatus. Next base: position 32,867 of record CALNHX010003796.1, on the reverse strand, counting down.
AAACTTTATTCGTCTCTTTATTGTGTATGATGTGCGCATACCTATAAAAATAAACACACAATAGTACATTATGAAATTAGTTTATAATTCAGAGGATTATGGTATGAGTGAATCGTACCTTATTTTTAGTCAAAGATTTACAAGTCTTCATCGTTATGGTGTCTGTTCTCGAAGTTGAAATGCATGTTACGAATAAAGGACAATATTGACATTAGTAATTTTCCTAAGCTTACTGCCTTCCTGAAGAACTACTCGGTTGGTTATGCACCAGAGAAGTCTGCAGTGTTTTCAAAGGAGCAATTAATACATTTTTTTGTAAATGCGCCAAATGACAAGTACTTGCTTATGAAGGTACGATTTATTTTTTTAAATGTCAAAGTTTATTATAGTTTCTGTCATACTAATGTTATTTATAGGTGGTTGCAATTTTTGGTTTGTTTGGGGCTTGTCGACGTGCAGAGTTTCATAATTTATGCGTTGGTGATGTCAAGGAGGAAGGCTCTGTGCTGGTTGTTTATATCAGGGACACAAAAACTCACAGGACTAGGATATTTACAATTTTGAATGATGTTGGCGCAGTGAATTATACTGATCTTATTAAAAAGTACATTAGTTTAAGACCAAAACATGTGAAAATTGAGAAGTTCTTTTTATTCTATAATTGCGGAAGATGTACATGCAATCCGGTTGGCATTAACACATTTGGCCAGATTCCTCGAAAGATCGCCACGTATCTGAAAATTTCGAATGCTACTGAGTATACGGGTCACTCCTTTCGGAGAACATCCGCTACGATTTTAGCAGATAGCGGTGCTGATATTAGAACCCTCAAAAGACATGGAGATTGGAAGAGTGATGCAGTTGCTGAGGGATATATTGCAGATTCGCGAGAAAATAAAAACAAGATTGCCCGAACCCTTGGAGCTGCTAGTGGACAGATTAGCAATGTTTCTTCAACGAGTAATGGTGTTCTTTCTACCGCTAATACATCTATGTCGGGTATCACAATATCAGGAAATTTCAATTGTAGTATTCATATTAATATAAATAAATCTGATTGATCTTTGTGTTTATTTTGTTGTTATGACAACTTTATGGCATTCGTGCCATAAAGTAGGTGTTTATGCATGATTTTCCCTACATTAAAGATGGCATTGTGACGCTAGTCGACGACAAATGTCAATACAGTTCTTGTCATTAAAATACTAGTTTAATTGCGCTTACCTTCCGACGATCTCTAAAAGATCTTGAATTTCGCGTTCAGAATAGTTTTTACCTCTCTTGCGCTTGCAATCCATTATTTTTATTAATATTTGAAAGCGTAAATATGGAGCAAAACTTTTTAATAACCGCCTGTCACAATTATTTAACAACGCTAAACAATTGCTAAAAATCCAGGCCGCTCATTGCTCAAATGAACTTTAACAATCAATTAATTTTTAACGCGAAGCTAGTTAATCAGAGAACTCTAACATCGCGATTACCTTTATAAGACACACATCAGGGTTAACAACGAATTAAATTTGTTGTTAAATTAACTTTATAAGACCAACTGTAGGGATGTGAAACATCAAGTCACCACTAGAGTACAAGAGAGGTTTCAAAATACCTGGAGAAATTATAATACATACCTAAAAAATTTCTTGCCAGTAATAGGAAACTTTTCATATCCCACTAATTTGAGTAGAAAACAGCAAGTTGTGTTGACAAGAATTCGTACAGGTCACACGCGATTGACCAAAAAACATTTATTATCGGCAGAGGACCAGCCAACTTGTTATGAATGTAACGTAGGGGCGAGGGGGGCAGGTTTGAACACGATTAATTCAGAAAATTATTTAAATTATTTTCAAATTACATTACAACAATTTACTAAAACTGGTTGATTCAGTAGGTGTGAAATAGTCCTTTTTACTATATTTTGATGATTGTTCCACTTTAATAAAATTTTCTAAAATTTGAGAGCCTTTACGCAAATGTGCCCCATGGTGTCCTATGATGGGGCACATTTGAAGAGGACTGGGGTAGTTTTGAATTTACTAGGGGCACATTTGAATAAACTAAAAAAACGCTTAAAACCTCAAAAATGTTTTATTTTTAATCTCTAGTTACCTAATAAACTACAAAATTAGAAAAATCTATATTGAAAACGATTTTTTTTTGATATTTTCTCTGTGCCTCCACATGTATCAGGATTAGGAAGTTTAGCGATAATGTCATTATTTGAAATGGGCCACATATCATCAACAAGAGGAAAATGAAACATTTGGGAATTTCCCTTTCGTCTTAGAAATTTGATAGATGAGTCAGTTTCACCTTTTTCCTCGATTTGTCCAATATAATGAACAGCATTCTCTCTACCTCGAAAGTTAACAAGAACAAAGTGATGTTCTCGTAATTCTAGGAGATCTAATTTTTCACAGTAGATTTCAACAGGTTGTTCTTGCTCATCTATAATCGACGTATCGCTTTCATCGTGAACTGAATATTCTTCATTAGATTCTTCAGAGTCTTTATCAGGTTCAAATAATTTCTTTTTTGCATTGTGATTAGTCGATTCTTTAGTAATGTTTTTAAGCCGAATGTTTTTCTTTTGTTTTTTTGCCAACCGTTCTAAGTTTTCTTCCTCAATGTGATTTTTTTCAGGGGTGTCCGTTAACACTCGAGATGTTTTTTTCTTTCTGGGTCTACCTGATGGCTTCACCGTTCTCTCACTTGCTTTGGGAAATGGTCGGACTGACTCTGGTGTTATCATGATTGATTGTTGAGATATGCTTGGTGTCATCACGATTGATTGTTGAGATGTGCTTGGTGTCATCACGATTGATTGTTGAGATGTGCTTGGTGTCATCACGATTGATTGTTGAGATGTGCTTGTTTTCATCACGACTGATTGTTGAGATGTGCTTGGTGTCATCGCGATTGATTGCTGAGACGTGCTTGGTGTCATCACGATTGATTGTTGAGATGTGCTTGATGTCATCACGATTGATTGTTGAGATGTGCTTGGTGTCATCGCGATTGATTGCTGAGACGTGCTTGGTGTCATCACGATTGATTGTTGAGATGTGCTGGCAACATCTTCATCAGTAGCAATTGCACTGATATTACTTCTGTCTGTTACTGAAGCACCTTCGAAGTCGTCGTCATCAAAAACAGTGGTTGAAAATGGCCATATTCCAGGTTTTTCAAACCCTGCAATAAGGTTTTTTCTTGTGAACGACAAATTAAATGCTTCTTTCACAATTCCCGTAAGATGAGGAATGCTAATTGTTTTTCCTGGATGGCTTAGCATCCAATTGTTTTGGCAAACAGCCATTTTAGACTTAAATGGTCCAAAGACCGAAACGTCGAGTGGTTGGAGACGATGTGAACAATGAGGCGGGAATGTCAAGAGCACCATCCCGCGGTTTCGTGCGTAAAGTATTGCTTCTAAAGTGCAATGCGTTTCATGGTTGTCCATTAATACTAAAATAGGGTCATCCACAGTACACCTTGTTCTTGACTTTATGTGTTCTAATACTTTAAGAAAAAGAGAACTGGTCATCCAACCACTAGTTGGACTGTTTGCTAATCCTAAACTTCCGTCTGGCGCGTTCATCATAATAACCTCCTGGACTCTTGCTCGGGGAAATATAAATACAGGAGGTAGTGCATTACCTTCAGCATTGATGATGGCGCACATGGTTATACACTGTCCACGTTCTGCAGAAACCGCTTGACCGACTTGTTTAATGCCTTTTTCAGCAACTACATTTGGTGCTTGTACAACGGTTGAAACTGCTGTTTCATCTAAATTATAGATATTGCAAGGGAGGAACTTAAATTTCTCATAAACGTTACGCAGATTTGTTTGAAACTGTTCTACATTTGCTTTTGTAAAACTCGTTGATCGGGAGAGACTAGTATTTTCAGGTTTTCTTAAGGACAGTTTTCTGTGCCTACGCATAAATCCCTTTAGCCAATCATCCCCCGCTAGTTTATTTTCTTCCCATAAAGGTGGGCACCGTTGCAATTTTACTACATATTCATATGCTAACACACGAACTTGTTTATAAGTCAAACCGTAGTGCATTTTAGAACTTTTTAAAATATACTTTTCCATCATTTCTTCTTGGTGAGTTGTAAAAATTTGATTTACAGTGTACTTCGACGAGTAATTTGTTTGTCTTTCTTGTGCTTTATTTGTGTTTTTGACACGATAAAATAATGTATTTTTCCTTATACCAAACATACTAGCAGCTTCAGTTAATTTCATATGTCCATTGCGAATAGCTTCTACAGCGCTATTCATACTATCTTCGTCAATTTCAGTTTTTTTTCTTTTTCTTATATGTACGTACCATCATGCAGATAAATCTGTAGACAAATAAAAACTTATTCAGAAGCTGTGACAATAAATTAATTAACATTAATTACACAGGGGCACATTTGAACAAATGTTCAAAAGTACCCCAGCAAAATTTTTCAAATGTGCCCCGCCCGATTTAAATTTTTAAATTCACTGCCTAAAATTTTAGGGTTAAAACTGATGCTAACCAACTACTACATAAATTACGTAATATAACGTACTTACCTTCGGTATAGGTTTGGTCCAGTTGATCACACGAAAGTTTACAAAATTCTCTCCAAAAGGATGCTGATATTGACTATCGAAATATGACAAATACGCAATTTTTCCCAAACACGACCGCTGTCACTTCAATTGCCGGAAACTCGGAACCATATTAGTATTTTCGTTACTGGCAACATACATACTAGGAATATCCCCATTAATTGTTGTGGTTAGCGGTAAATGGGTCCCGAGTGGTGTAGCTTGAACAAGCGTCCACGTTCGATCAGCAGAGTTAAGCAACGCTGTCTCTGGTCAGAACTTGGATGGGAGTTCCACGGCTGCATCTCTCGGCGTCTCGTGGTACGGCTATCACGGAAAAAAGTTGGTCCCGGCGGTCATACAACATCATGACAGTCGTTAGTGGGGTTGGAAGTCCTCATAACTGCACAGCGACGCCTATAATTGGCCTGACGGCTGTTGGCTGAGTGCGACTTAAATAAATAAATAAATAAATTAATTAAAAAAATTCAAATCTGCCCCCGTTCAAATCTGCCCCCTCCTCCCCTACCTCTAACAGTGAACCACATATTGCTAGAATGTAAGAGAGCTCAAATCCGTGGAAATCCGGATCTTAAAAACCTAGATAGCAATTCCTTACTAAGTTTTCTACAGCAAAATGGACTTTATGAACTAATTTAAAAAAGTACATATTTTACCGTATGGGCTAATAGCCAAAGCAGCTGATGCCCAAAAACTATTAAATAAAAAAAAACAATTTTTAATATATTTTTTATTTTTTTTGTGATATAAGTGCCGTTACCATATGGTAACACTAGCCGTTAGTGATGTACAAAATAATAGAAATTCAAATATCTGTTGCAAACTGTCCAAAATGTTTATTTAGTGTGAAAAATATAGTTACAGTCTATACATATACCAACATAACATTTACAACACATTGTTCGGATGCTTGAGGAGCAACCTTCACCGGCACAACGTTTTCTTTTTTTATCCCTAGTTGAAACTAATAAATGGTCAACCTGATCATATCTAATATCATCAGACACCCGGTTTAGAGTAACGCTGTTTTTAGATGTAGATGGCCTTCCTGATCCTTTTGAAACTGTTTTGTATTTCTCAAGATAATGCAAAACGATTTGTCTTCTGTAATTTAGCTGACTTATTGGTGGTTTGCTTCTGCATTTTCGCCTAACAGCCACTTCACAACAATGATTCCATCTTCTTTATCAATAGCTGATACGTAATCACCCCTTTTCTGAGATTTAGATTTAGAGAACATATTTTTCGCAGGTAAAGGACAGCTTTTCGGGATACGGTTGTCGCGGATTGTTCCCGTTCCATCATAGCCGCGTTGTTTCAGGTAATGTAAAATATTGAAACCAGTAAAAAGGTTATCAAAATAAAATTGTAATGGAAGTTTGGACACATCAGGGGAAAAGTCGTCAATCATGTTGATCAGAGGTGCTGCACATTTCCCGAATCCATTTTCATAGAAAGTATTTCCCTTAGGATTGTTCCCTTGTTATACATCGAAATTTACAAGATACACAGCATTCAAACACCATACCTTGTAGCCGAATCAGATTGGTTTTCCTCGTATGAATTGTTTGCTGGGATGTCTTCCGAAATATTTAACCATGGATTCCTCAAAATTTAGGTGTTGTACAGGAACAAAATTTTTAATAAAATTTGCTCGTAGTTTATCGATGATAGGTCGTAATTTCCACATTCTGTCATTATTATTAGGTTTCGTGTTATCAGCACAGTGTAAATATTTTAGAATCTGCCTAAACCGATCTCTTCGCATGGCATCTGACACATTGGATACGTTCAAGTCCTTTTCTGTACTCCAGTACATGTCTTTTCCAGGCAATTCATGATACCCACTTAGAATCATGATGGCAATGGCGCATTTCATCTCTCCAGAAGTAATTTTAGGATCTGAATGATTTAAAAAGACAGCATATTTTGTAGACTGCTCAACAAGTAAGTCAACAGTTTCTTGATCAATAAACTGCTCAAAAATTTCGACATCTGTTAGATTTTCAAATCTGGAGTAATCAGGTTCGGGAAAAGCTTTTTTATTTGGAATTATATCGCCCTTCTTTATCCAAGTGATTTTTTCCTGTCCTGGTCTGGTATACGGACTTTCATTATCTTGAACAGGCTCGTCTGGCTCTTCATGTATAGCTTGGTTCAGTCTTATTTCTGCTCCAGCTAATAATTGTTGACCAGTAAGATTATCGACTAAACCCCCCTCCTCTTCGTCGCCTGAATTTTCATCGGTCAAAACGTTTGCCTCCGGAGGTTCTATAAATATATCTTGAACATCTAAGTCATCTTCATAAACCATTTGCAGAGCTTCTTCCAAGGCAAAACCTCTCCTGGAAAAAAATCACGTAATTTTTTAAGTGACTCCCATAAACAAAAACAGCTAGCGTTACCATATGGTAACAGGCGAAAAAAACGAACCTAACTAATTATTTGAAAATAAACTAGCACAAATTATTATTGGCCATCCTATAAAGTACATTTTTACCTATAATTTGTACGTATTATAAACAAATAAAAGTAAACGGAGGAGTTTGAAAGTTACTTACTCTAATCGAAGGTCGCCATAATCCATGATTTGCAAAAAAAGTCGTTTTTAACGATCGCTCGATACGCACAACAAGCCGCTGCGAACGTCGAATAAGTACTAACGTGTAGAGATACGTATGTAGTAAGGAGCCCCTCTCGCAGAGTTAAAATTTCTAACCACAAAAATATATGGCGGCGCTTGATGTACAACCTTGTAAGCGTTACCGTACGGTAACGCTAGCTGTTGAAGGGTTAAAATAAAACAGTAAATAAGCAAAAATATGTATTTATTGAATACATTATGAATGATTACACATTAAAGATGAAATATTAGTTCCTTAGACCTATTTTCCCTATTCATCGGAACTAAATTCGGAGACTGAAGTGTCAGCATTAGGTTCTTTATGAACGGTATGGTATTCTTTAATGTGGCTGTAAAACCATTGATCGCACTGAGGTACATAGTTGGTTGCTAGTGTCATGACATGGTCAAACTTATTTTTTTTTAAGTATTCTTGGACCGAAATATAACTTTATCTCATCAGGTAATGACACAGGAACCGAAACTTTGTTATTTTTAATATTAAATTTTGACAAAATTGGTTCATCAACTACCTCGCTGCACTTTAACAATGTACTTAATCGCTCTTTTGGAACAACAAAATACGATATTCGGACAAAGTAAATTTGTGTTTTTTTTTTTGGAGGGATTTTTTACATATAGTCGAACTTCTGTAAGTCAAATACCCAAAATCCACCAAAAAAATTCGAGGTATAGAAAATTCGAGTTATACAACATAAAGTGTATGTATGTACATACATATTTCCGATACATGGATACCCTAATGAAACTATTTTTGAAAAATATCGGTTATTTTCGACTGTTTCTACTGCAATAATTCACTTTCAACAACATTTTCCAATGTAGTTAATGCGCGGTACACATCGTCGTTAAAATGACGCTTTGAAAACAAATAATCATTGAACTTGCCCAGAAACTGCCAAATTTCCTTATTTGATGGCGGAGCTGGAATTTCGACCGTTTCTTCATCATCTGACGACGAATCGTCGTTGTCCTTTTTCTTTTTGACTCCCTCTAGAATTTCGGTTTCCGTTGGATAGTCGGCAACTACCAAATCATCATCAAAAGATATGTATTCTTCAAGAGGTACATCTAATGCCACTTTTTTTGAGTACATATCAAATAAAGTCTTTAGCTCTGATAGAGGAGCGTCATCTTCTTCCTCCCAATCACTCTCGATTTCTTTCTTGAACCCCGCCTTTGTGAGGCAATTCTTTATTGTTGCCTGTTGCACGTCCGAGTTCCAAGCTTTAGAAATGTGTGAAACTGCGTCCAATAGAGTAATCTGTGAAACGTCGTCATCTTCCATAGCAGCGATAGTTTTTCGCAGAATCCATTTGCGAAGTGTTGTTTGAGGTTATTGATGATCCCCTGGTCCATAGGCTGCAGCTTAGATGTCATGTTAGCTGGGAAAAAAACAACACGAACGGATTTTAATGCTTTCGTAATTTTTGGATGCGACGGACAATTATCTACGAATAACAAAATTTTACGCTTTTCGGCATAAAATTTCTAGTCTAAATTGGAAAGCCATTCCTCATATAACTCGCTGGTCATCCACGCCTTCTTGTTGTTACGATACGTCACTGGTAAAAATGTATTCCTTCTGAAGCACCGAGGATTTTTCGATTTCCCAATGACCTGTAAATTCAACTTTTCTGTTCCAGACATGTTGGCGCACACCAAAACTGTTACTCGCTCCTTGTTATGTTTGCCACTAAAACATTTTTAATTTTTAAATGTTAAAGTTTTATCCGGCAAACATTTAAAAAATAAACCGGTTTCATCGGCATTAAAAATGTCATCTTCGCGGTAGGATGCCAGAAGTCCGGGCAAAACATTTTTCTGCCAATCTTCACAATCTTGGTCACTCACATCGGCACTTTCCCCACAAATTACTTTTTGCATTATGTTATGTCGCCGCTTGAATTTGTTCAGCCATCCCACACTAGCAACAAAGTTCTGGTATCCTAATGATTCCGCAAAGAAAAGTGCTTTCTCGCGAATTAGTGGTCCCGACATCGCGAGGTTCTTGTCGCGAACCATTTTCACCCATTCTAAGATGGCTGCATCAATGTCTTCATACGTGCACCTTCTACCTAGAGCAAAATTGAATCGGTGGAGAGCGACGCTCTTAGGCCAAAATTTTAGATGGTAAACATTGTCTTTAAAATCATAAAATGACCCTTTTGAGACAGGTTATTCTTACAATTGCATTTTTTAACAATCACTTTTTCAGCTGTAGTTTTAATATTCTTTAAAATAAAATTTCCTTATGGTTTCTTCAGTTATTCCATATTTGACCTTCGACAGAAATACCCAAATTTTTCTATCTGGGTTGGATATATCAAATTCATTATACGAATCATTTTCCTTCGTTCCATACGTTGTTTGTTTTTTCCTAAAACGGCGTTTTTGTTTTGGAAATTCAAATTCTTCCTCTACTTTTTCCCAGTCAGAACTTTGTTGCCTAATGCGCAGGTGTAGGCGTAGCGGTTTAACAACTGTCTGACTGCTGCTCGACTGAGAGTCGAGTTGGTGCACCAACAATTGTTATTATCAGACAAAATTCTTGTGCAATGCCACAATTTCTCATTTCAGTGAAAATTCTTTCATTCCGTTATTCGGTAACAAACAAGGACGTATTGGGCGAACTCGGTTATAAATAGAAACTTACTGCAGGTAATAGATATTTAGATAAGGAAATAATCCGCTTCCGACATTTCCATACAAAACAAAGTGATGTATCTATAGGTGCCTAAGTATTTTATTTTCAAGGGGCAAATCAAAAATTCACCTTGCTCACTGTAGAAATATATGAGCTCTCCTTAGCTGCCTTAACTCTTCCTGGCGATTTTCACAGGTTACTACTACACCTTTATTCTTGTATTTTTTTACGTTCACTATTCCAATTGTTAATTCGCTTGGATTACTGACCTTCCTAAGTGATTTTTATAACTACATCTGGTCTTTTCTGCCCCTTTTAGTCTTGCACTACAATTGTCCCAACGCCCTTTTCATACACTGTTGCAGCGTAAGTTTTCTGCTTTCCATAACTTGTTTATTGTTTTACTCCTAACCTCACATTCACCTAAACACTTCTTACAAAACCATTTTAATCCTTCATACGTACCTATGACTTCAAACTATTGTTCAGTCATATTTGCACATTTCAAATGAAACCAACCATCACATGTTCCATCACAACTCACTATCTTATCTCCATCAAAATTCACGTTGCATTTTATACACTTCTTATCAGTCGCTAGCTTATGTATGGTAAGACTGTGATGCTTTTTGCAATAATGATGTCTGTAGAGAGGCGTTTTAAGGCCCGTGACGTTTCACAAAGCCGGCCGAAGTGAATCCGACGGCACTGCAATAGTATGGCTGGCACTTGATAGAAAACTGGCGCGAACGGAACCAAAACCGATCGTATTTCATTGATACACTATACTAGTATAAGTTTAATTCAGGGTTCTCCATACTGCTTGATGTTGCAAATTTAACTGGCCTCCAATTTCTCTTGTTGAACGGTGGCAATTTTATTAGATCTTGTGTAATAAATAAAACCAGCGAAAAATTTCATTAAATTGAGATTTTATCAGGGTGCAGGGGAAGAAGGCGATATGTCAATTTTGGTCGTTTTGAGCTAGGGCGCTCTGAAGGGCGCAAACCGTGGCGGCATCTTTATTTTTTAATTATACATAATTGTTGCGTTATCAAACTATTTATTAACATATTAAAAAATGAAAAAACATGACATTTGTTTATCATATTTCTTCTGTAGAAGAATTTTGCAGCTAATTTTGATATTAATTCAAACTTCATTGATAGTTCTATGTGAATTAATTAGTTGTGTCATAATATATTTGATATTTTCAATTAAATTCAATTTTAAAGCAAAGTTTCGCTATTTATTATAGCTTATCCAGACTTTAATATATAATGTTAATAACAAGTTAAAATTTAAGAACTAACACATTTAAAAGGCATGTTTTTTTGTTGTAATCTAAAAATTAAGAACACATAAATTAGGTTTGTGAAATAATAAAATCCTCTGTTATTAATACCTTTGGTTTTGTTTTTTATATTCCTTAAAAGTTTATTCAATAACCCATTATTAGGGGTTAGGTGTTATATTTTTTATTATGCAATGTTAGGCAATGTGTCATAATACTGTCTTAATATTATTATAGCAATAAGAACAACTAGTATTTCATTTTATAAAAATAATAAGTAGGGCAAGGGGGGCGGGGCAAGTGCGGACCAGAAAATCTTAGCTACTTTTGCCTACATATTATGATTGCGTTTTTCTTTAACTGAAGTAATAATATACCAGTGTACTTTTTTCTACCTTTCTGTAAAAGAATCAGAATTTTTCAATACTACAGGCGCTAGTAAAAGCACATCGAGAAAAGAGGAGCATGTGCGTAAAGTCCATATTTTCAATCCCAGGTAAACTGCATACCATTAAAATCCATTCATAAGAAAATGAAATATTTATTGAAAACCAAAAATAAATTCTGATAACAATAAAATGTAACAATTATTGTAAAACTCATTCTACATTATAATTGTCAAAAAGTACTGGGAATATGTATTCCACGCGGCGGCCTGCAGTTGGAGGAGGCAGAATAGAGATTATTGAGCTACCTATCACTTCGTTTATATCTTCTGCAGATGGTGCAATGAACACAGTGGCAGATGGAAGAGTCTTTTTTTGCGGAAGAAGCGGATCAGATGTTCCAGCCCACTTAGTGAAGTTAGTTCTCCAACATAGTACTTTTTGGTCTTCGTACAGAACTGCACTAGGACCCAGTCTCCAATTTCCCTCTCTTCCACACTTTGTGTCCATTTCGTCTTTATTAGAATTTTCAATCATAGTTGTTAGGTCCTCATCATCTGCGAATTCAATTTCTGCATGCTGACCTTCCTGCAGTGACTCATTTTCGTGCTCGTCTGTATCTCTTTTCTTTGCATTATTTTTGCGTTTCCCTCGATTTTTGTTTTCCTCTTATTCGATTAATTTTTGTTTAACTTCTTCAGATGTTATTATTTCTGCTACCTCACAGATTCTCTTCCGCCTCGGTTTCTCCATAGATCTCGTCTTGATGCGTGATAATAGCAGCTCTTCAAAAGAAGTTGATGAATCTTCAACCAAAGGCTCTCCAAAAGAAGTAGCTTGTTCAACATGAGATGTAGAGGGGAATAGCTTCTGGAGGCTCTGTTGCTACTGGTTCTTAATTAGATGACTTCTTCCACCGTTGCAGGGCTTCCGGATCATACATGTCATCACTGACTTGTCGAAAGGAAAAATTTCAGCCTTCTTAAACCCATTTTTAATAACCAATGGTCGAATGTCCATCCATATTTGGTCAATCATTTTGGAAAATTCGGCTTTAGGCAGCTTTATCTCAATATTTTTCCCTGTCATACCACGGAAGGATCCCACTTATTTTTGATGGCCTTCATAATACTCAAATCTAAAGGCTGTAGCACATGACTGCTATTAGGTGGAAGTTTTAATATGGTGCTTATGCAGGGTGGGGCGGAATGGAAGGACGTTTTTGAAATGAGAATAATTCAGCTGTTTTTTAAATTAAAAAAAATTTATTGCGAAAAATGAAAGCTGAGGTGTTAGCATTTAACAATGAAAGATTAAAATTATGTTCTGAAAATGATACCAGGCAGATGATGTCCGTTTTCTGCAATGCATTGCTGTAGTCGTTCCTCAAAGTTCTGCATCACCCTCTCACACAAGCCAATGTCAATTGCCCTAAGTTCTGTTGTGATGGCTTTTTTCAACTCTTGCAGATTTCGATGTATATCGACTTAGATCTTCGCCTTTAGGTGTTCCCATAAAAAATAATCACATGCTGTGGGGTCAGGGGAACGAGGGGGCATGGCACATCACCGAAACGGGAGATTACGTATCCAGGAAAACTGCAACGCACAACTTCCATTGAGGCTCTGGCTGTATGTGCTGTGGCACCATCTTGTTGGAACCAATCATTTCTTGTGTTAATTCTTCGTCGCCACAATTCTAAGATCAAAAATTTTTCCAACATGAAAACATATCCCGCGGAGGTTACTGTATATTATTTTTTCCACTAGTAGCACCTTTATTCCTTTTATAATTAATTGTAAAAAATCTGGTGTGATACACGCACACAACTTCCTTTTACAGTGATCTTATAATTAGCCAAAAATTAGATTTTTAATTTTTAAGCATTTGTCATTTTTTTCAAAAATTACAAATTCTACAAAAACGGTACAAAAGTATTTCATCTAATGCACACGGTTTCATAAAAGTACGTCGATATTTCTGAAATTTTGCATGGGACTATAATTTTACATTTTGAACAACTCTTGCTGATGATATTTTGTTCTATTTAAAACAGAAGGGGTACTTTACTTGAAAAAACAATTGCTTTTATCTACCGCTCGTGAGGGCTTATAGGAATTGTACAAGGAATAGCGCTACCTGGAGCTTTTGCGCTAATTTGTATACACCCTGTATATGAAGTTTCAACGCCATACCTCTTTTCGTTTTTGAGATATTCTGTTCACACACAGACAGTCACAGAGAGAGACAGACCAATGAACAAAAACATGTTTTTTGGGTTCTTCAATTTTAGATAAAGCTAAAGTAGTGCATGATGAATGAAATTTGCTGTTTAATGGCAAGATGGTCCTTGGTAGGTGCCATTTAAAAAAAGAGACTTTCTTAAAAAACGTGTTGAGCAAATTTTGGTCTTTTATTAAGGGTTTGTTATTGACTTCATTGATAAAATAGCTATTATTATTAGTTGCTAGAGTCAATTAGAACATATTGTTATGATATCATAATAGTGGATATAGTTTGATAATTAATACGATAAAAGAATTTGGTAAAGCATTGTAGTCAGTCTTTGCAAAAGTTTAGAATATAAAAGGTTATTTGAATTAAATTTTAAATAGAGATTATATTTTAAGAAATGAGAATGGAAAGAATAAATTTCATATAGTTTAATTTATAAAGTAAGATGTTAAAAGATAGAAGTTATTTACTACTGATATCAGATACGACAGACCAAATTAAAATATTAAAAGATAACAAAGTATAGTCTGTTTTTTTGCTTTATGATTCAGAGCAGGCCTTGCATTTATATTATTTTAGCAGTGTACAACAGTTTAGTTACAAAATATACCTAACGTCAAAATCAAGGTCCCCGGGATTGTCAAGTTGACACTTCGGTAAAGCTTAATAAAATTCCACGAAAAAGCAGTAGTAATAGTAAAACTAGAGGCTATAAAACACTGTTTTACTAATATAAAAGATATCAATAGCAACTTAAGTAAAACGGCCATCATTGGAAGACTTGGTCAAATCTTTGATGTAGTAAGTGTTAAGAATTAAACAGATATAAAATATCTAACAATTTCTTATAATGCTAGATTTTGAATTCAACTGTATTTAATATTCTAAATGAAGGAAAATCACAACTCCAGCAACAACCGAATGACAATATGAAAAAGAAAAAGGAATTTCTAACTTGGGAGGACTATAGTTTCAGGGAGGATATTAAGAAGAAAAATTGGGATTTTTTTACTTTGGATAATTTATTGCGATGTGCAAGAGAGGAACTAATTTAAACTGGGAGTCAATCAAAATTATACTACACATTACAAACTATGGCATATAAATATAAAATTGTATATGGAAGAAAATTGTTTTGTGAGAAGAATCATGTAATTTCGGTGATGATTGTTTTTTTAAAGAAATATTTACAATTTCGAAATTCTAGTGAAAAATGTATATTCCTGTTTTTGGATAACACAATGGAACCAGTGTGCGTAGGCGGACCCACTACATAGACTTGAAAAGTAATCCATTTAAAGTTAAGGCAGAAGGAAAGAGATATACTATTTTGCATGCAGGATGCACATCAGGATTTTTACCAGGTTGTACTTACTGTTGGACACGGACAATAATGACTATCATAAGTGTATAAACGGTGACAGTTTTAGGGAATGTTGAAAAACAGTTAATCCTTGTTATATGTTTAGCATAAATAATAACTTCTACAACACAGATCTGCAAACAAAAATCATCAGCAAGTTGTTAATAATATATTTTTACATTAGAACATATAAGATAAATCGATGTCTAGAAATTTTATGCCGTTTCTGTACAGTTAGATAACAACCATGTTTAAATAAACGTTCTTAAAATAAAGCAATACCAAAGAGCATGGCAATACCTTATTTAATGTCAATGGTTCAGTAATTTTAGCTTTCATTGTGCATAATAGTGCTTATAAAATAACTCATTGACAGTTGTAATAAGTTTTTGACATTACTAGTGTTTTTTCTTTGTAACCAACTACCTACACTGTTACAAAAATGCAAAAGCAAAGCCTGCTCTGAATCATAAAGCAAAAAAACAGACTATATGTAGGTATCAAATGTATATTTTAATATAGTAAGCATCAATAATGAAAATACGGTAGTTAGGAGAGTTGTTTTGGGAGTAAGAATAACAAACTCATAAAATGTATACAAAATTTGGAAAACTCCTTTTTGATATAATAAAAAATTTGAAATTATGCCTTATTTGTATAAATATTTTGGTGGTATACAAATAACAGGGCTTTTAACAAATCTACGTGGTACAAAAATATGAGAAAGTAATTTTGAAGTGATACAAGTACATAATCGGTGAAGAGATTGTGCAATACAGTTAATTAGATAGAAATAACCAGAAAACTACAGTATTTGAATAGATTTGGATTGAGCTGCTTTATTGGAACTGATACAGTTTATGGGAAAGGGTGAAAAGGATTTGACTGGTGTGGATTACTGCAAGTGTAGGAGCTGTGATGAAGGACTGATGTATCTTCCTGGGAATCATTCTGAGTGATTGGTGATATTTGGATATTTCATTTTCATGCAGAGGACAGATCATCGTGACAATTAAACCTGAAAAGAAGTAATATTAGTTGGAGTACATCAAGGATAGTTTACTGGCAGAAGAGGGTTGTGAAGGAGTAATATAAAAGTCGATAGGTGCAGTCTTGGTAAAAGGAGGTTGGATTCTTCAAATATTTGGATATTTTCTGGAGGATTTAATGGCTGTAAATTGGTTTGACAGTTAATTGCCGTTGGACGTGTTTGTGTGGTGACTAGTTGTACAAGGGGATCTGTGGTGCTGGATGTGCAATTAGTAGAGTCAATAAGGTTGGTTAGTAGTTTAGTCTAGAATAAAAATGAAGTAGATGAACAATATTTATTACTTACAATAATTAGTAAGTAAGTAAGTAAGTAAGTAAGTTTATTTCAAAATTAATATTACATGTTTCGCTTACATACATTATAAATTTAAAAAATATAGATGTATATATAAATATCAAGAAAAGTGTATAATATACGTATATATATATAAAATCAAATTAATTTGGACACATAAGCACAAGCTCGTGTGTGTCCGGTCTGTATATGAAAAAAAAAATATTACAATAGAGCTGACATTGAACTATTCCCAGTGCGCATGAATACAGTTAAGCTAAGCTACCGTCGTACCAATGTTTGCAGTAATTTGATTTTAATGATCAAGTAAGTAAATTGCTTTAATTAAGGATTTTTAGAAAAAGTAATGGGTTTGCTTGAATAAATTTTGTGATTTTGCTAGCATATAGTCTTATATTATTTATTGCATTAAAGGAAATTGGAAGTAAATTGTAAAACTTCGGTCCTACATAAGTGATGAATTTTTGGGAAAGTGTTAAGTTTGTTTTGGGGACAGTTACATTAAATTTACTTTTTTGCCTAGTAAGGTGCTGGTGGGTAATTTGAGTATTAATATAAGGATTACTGTATATGAACAATAAACAAGATTTGATGTACAACAGCTGAACCGAAACAACGTTTGCTTCACAGAAGAGATTGCTAGAGGGGTGCAAGATGGGTTTATTTAACATAGTTTTTAAAATCTTTTTTTGAGCAGTAAAAATAGGATGTAGCGTTGAAGTGAAGGTGCCTCCCCAAATTATTATACCATATCTGATGAGTGATTCGACAAATACATGATAAAGAGTTTTGAGACCGGCTGTGGTAAGGGAGTAACGGAGTCTATAGAAAATGTATAGACACTTCCGAATTTTTGGAGCAAGGTAAGCTATATGTTCACGCCATCTCAAGTTTTCATCAAGGATTATACCTAGATATTTAATTTGTTTAACATTATCAATGGTAGGACAGTTGCATCGTATTTTGAGACATTCATTGTTGTGAATATTTAAAAGGTTTAAATTGGGGAGGGTAGATTTAGTTGCTGAAAAAGTTAGGAATTTCGTTTTACTGTAGTTTAAAGTTAGTAAGTTCTTATCTAACCAATTTTTAATGTTGCTTATACCCAGTTCTGCTTTGTGTTGGGCTTCTTTCCAGGTGTCGCCTTCAAACAACAAGGCTGTGTCGTCGGCAAAGAGTATTATTTCGCCATTTAGTGTAGTAGTTACTATATCGTTCATGTAAATTAGAAAGAGTATAGGGCCCAGCACGGTGCCTTGAGGAACGCCACAGCTTACGTTTTTCCAGTCACTGAGTACATTGTTGATTTTAACACACTGCGCTCTATTTTGCAGGTAACTTGATAGCAAATTGTAAGCAGTTCCTCTGATACCGTAGCATTGCAATTTTGAAAGTAATATATCATGTGCCACGGTATCAAAGGCCTTTGTGAGATCTAGAAAAATACCAATTTGCTTTTTACCTTTATCTAAGCCTGTATATAATTTATTTGTTAGGTGAAACAAGGCAGTTTCAGTAGAGGTTTTTTCTGTAAATCCAAATTGCTTATCAGTTAATATTTTGTTTATGTTAAAAAACTTGCCAAGTCTCGATTTTATACATTTTTCTAGTATTTTGGAGAAATGAGAGGTAATTGATATAGGCCTGTAATTATTTGGATTAGTTTTGTCGCCACTTTTAAATATGGGGGTAATCAGTGATTGTTTAAAGGCGCTGGGAAAGAAACCTTTCTCCAGTACTCGGTTAAATAAGATGCATAATGGTTCTATGAGTTGCTGGCTAATGTTTTTGATTACTGTAGATGAGATGTTGTCGTTCCCGGTTGCAGAATTTAGTTTTAGACCATTTATGTGAGTTATTAATTCGTCTGGCAAAATAGGTTCAAGAAAGATGGAATTTTTAATAGAAAGACTTAGAGTTAGATTATTTTCATTATTTCGGTTTTTTGTAATTTTTGAGGCTAAATGTTTGCCAATACCGCTAAAGTAACTATTTAGTATATCCCCGACTTGTTTCGGACCGGTAACTAAGTTTAGGTCTGAATCTTTTATAACAACATTATTTCTATTATGAGTTTTTGTACCTATTGCATCATTTATAACCTTCCAAAGCTTTTGTGGATTTCCTTTCAGGTCATTAAATTTATCTTTGTAATAATCATTTTTGACTTGTCTAATTAAAAAATGTATTCTATTTCTATAATTTTTGTATTTTGTTTGTATTAAAATGTTATTTGGATTGCGCAGAGCAACTTGCCTAAGTTTATCTCTATTTCGTATAGATATTATTAAACCAGATGTTATCCACGGTTTTATTTTTTGAAATTTTGTCGATATTTTTACTGTTTTTGAGGTTGTACAGCTTTTGATTGAATCATTTATAAGGTTTAAAAATTTATCAGTCAATGTGTCAATGCTCTGACAAGTTTCGCTAAAAAAGTTTGCCCAATTCGTAGAGTTTAAGGTTTTCCTTAATTTATCAAAATTTATAAGTGTTTTAGTTAACGTCCTGTTCATATTTACATTTGATTCATTTAGTGTGGAAGTAATACAGCAAAAGATTGGGTAATGATCTGTTACACTATTTAGTAAAATACCTGAACAAATATTTGAGTTTGGAAGGTGGTTTTTGATAAAGATATGATCAATACACGATTTGCTGTTTGTTGTAACTCTTGTAGGCTTATTTATTAATGATCTAAACCCCAATCCGACCAGGGTATTTAGATATTCTGTGGCAATATTGTTCATGTAGGCAGACTGCAGAATATCAATGTTAACATCTCCAACAAAAATATCGACATCTATTTGGTTGTGGTTATTCAAAACCCGTGCTAGGTCACTTAAAAACAACTGCTTGTTGGTTGGTGGCGGTCTATACACTGCTGTGATTCTACATTTAACATTATTCTTCAGTAAGAGGATTTGCAGGAATGTGTTTTCGGAATGTTTTATTTTGTTTACCGAGAGGACCGAAATTTTCGTGTTGACGCAAATGATAACGCCATCATTTTGGTTAAAGTCACCTTCGCTATAAAACATATTGAAACCTGGGATGCACGCGCCATTTACGTTATCAACCTTCCATGTCTCCGATAATGCAACCACATCAAAATCTATACTACTAGCGTTTAGGTAAACTGATATCTCATCAATGTTTTTCATGATACTACGACAATTAAAGTGTACTAGGTTAATGATATTTTGGGAATTGCGAAATTTATTTTTTACGTCTAAGAAGTTATTATACAGCGGCGTCTCAACCTCGTCCGATTCAAGCGCACTTAGTAAGTTTGGAATATTCATATCAAAATAAAGGAAGGGCAATTTAATTTATAAACAAAACAAAAAGTGTTTGATAACTAATTAACTTAATAATTAAAAGGGATTAACCCACAAGGATGCAATACCCTAAAAGTGAGCTCGAAATAAGGGATACTTGTTGCGATGTGATTAGACACAAAAGAAGCTTTATCACAATATGAACAGAAGGTCAGGTGTATGCAGTTTGCATGTGGCCTTCATTGAAAAGATGCAGGTCGCAACACACAACACATTTAATACAAAAAATATTTTAAATTTAATTACCGACTTTGTTGAGGTCTGCATCGTTTCTGATGGAGTAGATTACTTCATTGTGTTTCACTTTGATTACTCCGTCCCTGGTCGACAACGACAACGACAACGACAACGACAACGACAACGACAACTTACCCATTATCCATTAAATAACCAAAATCTAGTAAATCTGGAAGGGATATCGATCAGATTAATACTGGAAAATAATACGCACCTAAAACTGTGCTCAGCCTACAAACAACCTAATAAAAAAATCATGGAGGAAGACATCTTAAAGATTTTTCAGGACAACGAACCCACATTACTAATTGGCGATTTAAATTGTAAGCATTCAGATTGGGGGTGCAGAGTAAACAACCCGAATGGTGTAAAACTAAACAAAATTATCGTAGATCATGGCATACAAATATCAGCTCCCAATGAACCTACGCATTATCCATATAGACACGAACATCAGCCTGATATATTAGATATAGTGCTACACAAGAATTTCAGAAAACCTATATTTCAAACAGTTCTCACAGAATTGGACTCCGATCATCAACCAATCATTATATCATTCTTTAGTACGGCAAAACTCGCGCCAGTCCTACCTAAACTAATAAATGGAAAAATTGACTGGAAAGTTTTTGAACATGAATTAGATAAAAACATTAATATTCCAACTAAGATTCAAACAACGGAAGACGTGGATAGAGCAGTAATCCAATATACGGAAGCTATAAAAACAAGCGTTATACCAGCAGTAACACCCTGGAAAAGAAAAAAGAACACCAGCAACACACAACCGCCGCTAGAGATATTAAAATTAATAAAACTGAAAAACAGAGCCAGGAGAGAATGGCAAAGACTACGTCAACCTCATCTCAGAACACAAATGAATCAGCTCACACACAAAGTCAAAACAGAACTTGACAAGCACCGATATTCCATGTATAATAAATACATAGAAGAACTACAACCACGAGACGCAACTATGTGGCAGGCAACAAAAAGAATATTAAGACAACCTAACCAAATACATCCTTTAACTAGAAATAACATTAACTATACATCAGATGAGGAAAAAGCCAATGTTATTGCATCCCATCTCGAAGACGTGTTTACTACGGATATAAACAACAACCACGATTTTACGCAAGAGGTGAATGATACTATTGAAAACTATAACTATCGATACCCACTCCACATCTACCCGACCTCGCCAAGAGAAGTACAATCCTATATAGCAAAGCTGTCAATAAAAAAGTCACCTGGGCCGGACTTGATTACAAACAACATTCTGAAACACCTTACAAAAAAGGGTGTAGTCTATCTTGTAAATGTATTTAATGCATGTCTTAGATTGGGGTACTTTCCGAATATATGGAAGCATGCCTACGTACTACCATTTCTAAAGCCAGGAAGAAACAAACACAAACCTGAAAGTTATCGACCAATCAGCCTTCTATCGGTAGTCTCAAAACTGCTGGAAAAAGTAATTTACTCGAGATTAGAAACAACGCTAACGGAACAAAATATTATACCTAACCATCAGTTTGGATTTAGGAAAAATCATTCCACGACACAACAGCTACTGCGATTGACAGAACTTATAGAGAAAGGATTTGAAGACAAACAATACACGATAGTGTCATTCATAGACCTCCAGAACGCCTTTGACAAAGTTTGGTTAGCCGGCCTACAATATAAATTGATCAAGCTTGAAATACCAGACTATCTTACCAAGATCATTGTATCATTTATTAGTAAAAGAACGTTCGCAGTTAGAGTTAACTCAGCTGTCTCCCAAATAAAACCAATTAATTGTGGCGTTCCACAGGGAAGCATTATAGGTCCCATATTATTCAACATATACGTCTATGATATACCTGTTATGATGAACTCTACACTAGCGATGTTTGCAGATGACACTGCAATTGCAACACAGAATGAAAATCTCGCAATTGCCGTAAATGAACAACAAAACGCGCTAAATAACATCAATAGTTGGCTTAGCAAATGGAAAATATTTATTAATGTAACAAAATGCCAAATAAAAGTGTTCACACTCAGAAAAATAGGAAATTTACCCAAGATATATGTAAATCAGAAAGAATTCCAATGGGATCCTAGAGACTCCGCTGTCAAATATCTTGGTGTATACTTAGATACCAGATTGGGATGGGGATACCACATTAATAAAAAACTTAACGAGTGTCACGCAAGATTAATGCTTCTATATCCTCTGCTAAATCGAAAATCTCACCTGCACCTAGACTGTGCCCTTTTAATGTATAAATCAATCTTGAGGCCAATTCTAACTTACGCGTGCTCAGTGTGGTGTAACACAACAAAAACAAACTTAAACAAGCTACAGGTTATGCAGAATAAAATTTTACGCATAGCAGCAAATTCCCCATGGTTTGTGCGTAATAGTCAACTCCACCACGAACTGGGCATACCAACCATCCTTGAACACATAAACAAAGTGAGAACTAAATTTTTTGTGAACATTAACCTGTGTCCAAGTGCAGTGCATTATAACCTTGGGAAAAAAAACATACATGTAAGACTGAAAAGAAAATTGCCCCAAGACTTAACAGACTAATAGTACTACCGTTGATTGACGTATTATATAAAACAACTTAGATATTTTAGCGCTGTAATTCATATTAGTTACAGAGGTTTAGCCCTCCAAAGCTATTTATATACAGTCATATTGTAAATTATTGTAAAACAACTGTGTATAGCATAAGAAAGTGCTGATCCGGTTCAAATAAATTAAAAAAAAAAAAAAAAACAGTACCATAAAATTTTCAAGTGTGCCGTGAAAAACAGTCAGAATGATGAAATATTTTATCTAACACGTCCAGAAAACGAAGAAATTCTGAGGCAGGGGACTATCAATGCTTGTCGCGAAATACCTCCCAATTTGATATTGAATGCGACCAATGGAGTAACTAGAAGATGTCAGTTGTGTGTTCAACAAGGTGGCGGTCAGTTTGAGCAATACTTGTAGATACGTTTTATAGTTTTGTTTAAATTTGTTTCCAATAAAATATTTCAACATTCTGATTGTTTTCCACGGCACACTTGAAAATTTTATGGTACTGTACGACTGTCTACATGCAATATTAAAAAATTATTTTAAACATTTCTAAGTGTCCAAAAAACAAATGAAGCATACTACTGCATGCAGAATTTCATCCTGAATCCAAATATGTAAAAATATACAGGGTGTTCCATTTAAAATAAAAAAGTTGAACATCGTTGCTCAAAACAGTTGAAAGATATTTACGAACGGGCGATGTCAAAAGGTAGCTCTTGTCTTGCCATTTAAGAATATATATAGTTTGTTGGGTCTAAAATTTAAAACAACGGAGTTATGGGTTGCGGCGTTTTTTAGGAAACAGCCAGTATACAGGGTGTCAGGAAAGTCAACCGTGTCACTTCTGGAGATGCTAGTGGACGCTATATGGAGTCGAAAAGTCCTAATCCATTTTTGGCTTAGAAGCATACTTTTCGTAAAAACGAATGTTGAAAATTAAAAAGAAAAAGTTGAGAACTGCTGTACTTTGCCTTAAATTGGAGGCTTGACGCAGTGTCTTGAGATAGGCTGAGAAAACAATTGTCACATATGCCGTCTACATACATAATTTATTAGCTTTTAGAACACTTTTAAAACGGAGTTTGATAATTTTAAATCCAACAATAAAGACAAAAGATCGACGTACTCACAGACCCAACATCACCAGAACACCTTACACAAAAAACATCAGCATACTTCTGCACGGTGAATATTCTACTACAAAAGTCAAACACGCAATTATTTATTACATTGACATTAATTGATAAAAAACATCAAAAACACAAAAACTCAGTAGCTACCATACAGCGGTTCACAAAATTTGCGGTACCAATTTCAACAGTGAATTCTGAAGAAATTATGCTTCTAAGCCAAAAATGGATGAGGACTTTTCGACTCCATATAGCGTCCCCTAGCATCTGCAGAAGTGACACGGTTGACTTTCCTGACACCCTGTATAGAATAAAGAATTTTATTTCATTTATCGATTTGGGAAAATTTTATAAGGTTGTCCTTTTTGAGAATAATCGGACACCATAGTAATAGGTCAGATCAGAACATTCAGTTTTTACATTTGCAAATGTTGAAAACAACAGTTATTAGTCTTTAATTTTTTTTTCAATATTATTAATTTTTGCAATTCGTTACAATTAAAATAGCTGTAAATGCTTTACGAATCAAAATAAATTCTTTTTGCACTTCCGGGACTAAAAGTTGATACTTTAGTCCCCGTAAACAGGCACTAAAGCAGCTCATTTAATCTCTAGGGACTAAAGTAAAAATGATACCGTAACTATGGTAAATTTATGTACACACGAGGTTAGTAGGTTAGGTTTTGTTTGTCATTTGACACACTCTGACGCAAAACTTAACCTGCAAATCTTGCAAAATGTTTGATAATAATGTTCCCAAAAGTGCAAAAAATAGCGTATATACCTCGGGACTAAAGTGCCTAAATCCCTTGAGTGGTTGTTGCCCTCAGGCATCGCCCTCGAGGCAACAAACTCCACTCACGGGATTAAATGGTGCACTTTAGTCCCTCATGATATCCATATATATATAATAGGCTTGTCTGGGACGCTGTTTTGTGTGTCCGGGACGCTGTTGCAGCAGCCAAACCGTAAGAGATAGAGAAAAAAGGTGTAAAAGTTATTAAAGTTATATGTTTGGAATGGTCATGTCAGGTCAGAAACCGAATTTCAATCACGTGACAATTCCGGTTTTCGAGAAATCACGTGATTTCTGGAAAACGCGTTCTATTTGAAACACGGTCTTTTTTGTTTTATTAAATGAGACATTTGTCTCACTGGTTGCTAGTAATATACTATTATGTTAATCCATAAATACTCGAAATAGCTTCAATGTACTATCTGATAATTAGTAGGTAACGTCGCTATTGTAGTAGATATAGATCGGCGATAACAAATTTATCACAGTTACGACAATTTTATTCGCCACGACGTTTTTATAACTTTCAAAGAAATAGAAGTTTGTTTTAAGAGGGACAAAAATGCAAGGTAACTTTTGAGCCTCTAAAATTGTAACAGCTTGTACAAACCATGACAACCTATCAAAATAGTGAACTATCAAACGACAAACTTCAAAATGAACTGTTTCCATAATTCTTCAAACCTTGAAATAAAAAAAAAAGAATGTGACTCAGAAAATCTTTAACTCTATCATCAATGTCTAGTCAGTTCACATAGTTTTGCATAAACAGATAATAGTACGATTTAAGAATCTGTTAACACTGTCTGTGTGGCAATTCAGTATGAACAAGAATAAGACTGCAAAGAAAGTGTAATTAAGACAATTGGAAACAGTATAGCGAGAATGCTTCAAAAAAACTTTTAGAGAATATAATAGATAACTTAATCAGATCACGGCCATACCAGAATAAAGCAAACTGAGTGTAAAGGTTCTCACAAAACCACAAGTTTTGAAATGATCAAGTCGTGGACTAAAGAAGAGTCGAACGGCTTCACAGAATATGCTATCATGCTGCTGCTTATGAATTAGCATGAGGTTGAAGGGAGGCTGCAAGTTGTAATTTTGTTTTGTTTTTCACTTCGACCATTTTTACAAATTTACAATTTCTGTCGCAATCGACCCAAAGTTGTTTAAAAGATCTTTTGAAAGTAAATGACTTTCGTGAAGGTAGCAACCGCTTTAGCCTCAGGGCAACGTCAGAAATTAAGTAAAGTACAGTATGTAACGCCAGATGTATGTAAACGCGATAGCTGAAGAATGGCATATTCCATCAGGATGATTTCTTCTATATTTTGCGTTTGCGGAATCGATCGCTTTTCTTTGTATGTGTTTGTCAATTTATATTTGAGTTACCAGTATTTAACATTAAACGATCGTTTAATTATCTCGTCATGATGACGAAGCGGCATAATCACCGTGTTGCAGAGGCTGATATCGTCGGTTCGAATATCCGTCCTGGCAAGTTTTTTTCTAAATTATCGAAAAATGAGGATGCAAATTTTTAGCCCTTGTCATCTGTAAGTCTGAAATGTCACAGTATTGACCTCTACCGCGTTCGCGCTCTTCACTCGTTTTTAAATTTCAATTCACGTTTACTGAGTTGAAGAACGTGCGGGGAGATTTTGTACCAGGCCATAAAACAAAAAGAAGGGATCTTGAAGAAAGGCAAAATAATACATTATTTGCTTTCGGTACAGACAATAATATTTGAGCTAAAAAAAGGAAAAAAGAACAGAATCCCGAAAACGACCGGTTCAGAGCATTAGCAACAGCTGCAGAAATTTTTCAACAAGACTTACGCAAGTCTGCGAAACTAATTACTACCCTTCCAACAGTAGCATGATTAAAAACGTTAATAATTCTGTTCCAAAATCTTTACAATTTTTCATCAAAGAAACCACTTTGAAGAATAAAGAAGCACAACTGGAACCATCACAAACAATATATTATTACTATTACCCATGATATTATGTCTGTAGTCCGTCCTAGGTCATTCGTATCTTCTTTACAGCTTGGACTCCCCGTTTACTTGCATAGCCAACTTTGTTACGTGCAAAAGTGTAATTAACTTCAGAATTATTT
Organism: Agriotes lineatus; assembly: GCA_940337035.1. NCBI lineage: Eukaryota > Metazoa > Arthropoda > Insecta > Coleoptera > Elateridae > Agriotes > Agriotes lineatus. Next base: position 6,120 of record CALNHX010003796.1, on the reverse strand, counting down.
GGTGTATAATACGTGGCCATGTAAAAGCTGCTTCATTGGAACACGGTCGCTGTGTAAACGCAGTTTGGGATGGATCTGTTTTACTGCTCTTCGAAACAGATGGGAGATAACAATGATTTTGTTTTCGATTGTTTGACCGAAAAAGGTACCGTCCTTTTGCGGCAGGATTCTGTGTATTTTTGTGCTCCAAGTTTATCTTGCAGCTTCAGATTTCGTGAATTATTATGTGAGTAAGCTTCGCTGGAATGCAGGTTAGAGAATTGGACACATTTTTGGGAATTTCGTCGACGTCTTATGACGGGTTATCAACATAGAACTTCCTTGTAATATTGGCATCGCTTGTAATTATACAGGGTGAGTGTAATTTCTCCGATTTTAAATTGTAATAACGTAATTTCAATAAGCTGACTTCTCTCTAAGGTTTTAGCGTCACCTATGAGGTCAGTCAAACTCGTCCAGTCTGCCACGCAAAGTATTATTTTTAATCCAAATACCAGAATTTAAGTAGGTACTAATACAGTATGGCTATTAATTTATAGTACTGAAAATTTCAAACTTTTTTTACTTAAAATAATATGTAATAATAAATTAACACTTAAGTATCAGCTTTAGGAATAACATGTTCTATTTTATTTCTCAAATGTATGTACAGTAGGTATATTAAGAAAAAACAAAAGAAAAAATCAAATATATACAAAACAAAGAAGCCTTAATGGCTGTATGGGAAAGGCCCATTTGCAACAAATGAAAAGTATTACTACCGAGCAACGAACTGGGATGCATCACTTGTAAAAAAATCGGTAAAAATTCGGTGGACGGTCCGGTCTAGTGAGCATGCGCGAAAATGTAACAGTGAACATAAAATGTAACTTTGAACAGACTCTCTCTCGTATTTTTTCTCTAAAAAAATCATCAAGACATAACAACTAACATAAACCATTAACTTGAACCACCGCTGAGAGCGCAACAACATTGCTTTACATATTACGAGACGATAGCGGCACCCACAACATTTTGACGTACACGCTGTTCGAACTATAAACCGCAATAGATCCGACCGTGCACCGAATTTCACCCAAAAAAAAATCATTTAAACTTTAATAACTATTATAAGTGCCCTTCATTACGTTGGACGCACAGTTCGTATCGTTTTGCATATTCCATAATCTGATTGAATACACGTTCGTGATTTTCGTTGGTATCCACTGTTTTTTTTCGTCCAGCTTTACTTTTTCCTTGATGTAGTACACTTCCAGTTCTTCTCAATTTGGTTATAATGTTCAGTACAATAGCATTACTTCGTGCCTGTTCATTGAAATGCTCCGAAAATTGATCGCGGACAAATTTAATGCTTGGACCATTTTGTCTACCTAAACCGTAAGAGCGAAATAGTGTTCAACTAAAAGGACTTTCTTTCAGTAGATAACATTATTTACTAACTTGCCAACATATTAGTACATCTAACCAAAACCAAACGTCAATGTTTATGTCAAATAACAGTGTCAATTGTTAGAGGTTTAAGCAAAAGTAGGCTTACCGTTTCAGTACTGTAAATTAATAGCATACTGTAATTCCAATAACTACCTTGTTTGCTGTTTCAAAGCTTGATTGCACAAAAACTGTTGCTCGAGTGAAAAATTTCCTTGTAGAAAATATTTCAAAGTTTATAGGGATTTTTGTCATAAAGCCAATAGGAATAACCTAACTCAATTAATAAGGTTGTAACGCTTGCTTCTGCAGCAAATTTAAAATTATGCATTAAAATGTATTTAATTTGTACATCGCCTAATCGGGCATTACATCTAATCTACCCGGTGCTCGAACTGGTGATAACAAATCACGCACCCGCTATGCGCAAAGACACGAAGAAGCAACCTCGGCGCCGCCTCCCACTCAATGGTACTCAGAGCGACTGTACCGATAAAGGTGCCCGAAGAGTATAAAAACAGGTTTCTCAACCATTTTAAGTCGCTTGAGCCGTTTGAGTCCACCGATCCTGACCAGTCCGAGTTAAGTCTCTGGACTTACCTTCTGCCACCCTCCCCTACCTTAGCATGTGACAGCGGTCTCTGTCTCCTAAAGCATTTTTTGTTAATTCAAAGCCCCACGTCCCTAACACTACCGTAGGCGGCAAGAATATTTTAACCTATTAATAACCATACCTGTAGGAATCATATTGTACGTCCCGCACGAAGGCAGCACGAACAATATAACCTCATTAATTAACTTATCTGGAGGGTCAGCATTGTACGTATAACGACGCCTTCCCGAAGCCCAAAGGCAAAATACGCCACTACTGTTAAATCCTTCGCCCGCTAAAGCGAACGAAGTTCTGCAGGTTGAAATACACGATGTCGTTACTCCTGGAATAACAAAATTCCATCCTAAGGCACCATCACAAACTGCACTAGCCCTTACACGCTCCCGGAGCCGCAAGTATCTCATAATCTGTTTAATTTCTGAGTACGTTTGCAGAGTGCGAAAATATAAACAAACCGCGCTTATATCAAAGTTAACGTTCCGGACGTCCGACATACAGGGCAGAATACATTTAATTTAATTTAATTTTACTAAGAATTATCGATTATTTTGTACATATAGTTAAAAATAATGTACCCTTGCAATTTATGTTGTGTTTTCCTGACCATATACGTTTGAGTTTGAGTGAACATTTTCTTTGATTTGAGTTACCCGAGATATAAATCCAGAGCGCCCTTCGCAGGGACAGATAAAGTGCAAAACGTTACAAGGTAGGTACGTAGGACGTTAACTAGAAGTCTTATCAATACCTATGCGGATTCTGTTAGTGGGCATTTCCAAAAAGTGTCGCTAGCATTGTGTGCCATTGAATTAAATCAGTGTTGCAGGTGTTTTCGAAGAGAAATGACAAATGGAAAAGCTGTTTAGTTTGAAATCTCTGCATGGTTCAATTTATTGCTTGGACTTGCATAATACCACTTCTAAATTGCTAATGTAAATTGTACACGTGTGTAACTCGAAAGCGAATGAATTGACTTGTCGATTTTTTTATTTTGTAGAGAGAAAAGAAATATCAATAACCAACAAATATGCCTGCAACTCTTGTTATTGACCACTGTGGCACAGCAATTCATGAGAATAATTCTAATCTACAAATTAAAATTTAAGTAATTTTTGTTGTCACATCCTCCTTTGCCAATTCATCCAAGACATATTATCATCAATCGCCACTTGGTATTGGCGCCCCTGCCTTTTTGCCGCTCGGGGTTTAGTCCCGTTCGCCCCCCTCTAAATCTGGTACTGATCTCCTGCATATTTTCCAGTTTTTATATAAACTAATTCGGTATTTTCGTTATTTACTTATCCGCTGTCATTGGCGTTTGAAATAAAAATTATTGTCGTTTTACTTTATTTGTTACTTTAATTAATTTTGATATAGTTTTCAATTAGGCACATTAAGCTTGTAGGCGGTGTGGTATTTTGTCAATGGAAACATGTGAATAATTGTAGGATAATGTATAAGCAAGTTTTTAAACTGAGTATATGTGCAAACATCAGTATAATGTCACAAATTAGCAAAAACTAATGCTTAATAAAGATATTTGATAAGATGAACAAACATATTATATACGTATAAGTTTACCTTTTTAAAACTGTATGCAAATATTGCTTTACGAGATTTTTTAGCATTTTACCAAAAGTGATGAAATTGCTAAGAAAACGTTCGATAACATTTGATAAGAAAATCTGTTCTAATTTTTCAATAACCTATGACAATTTTCTATATGTAAAATTGAAATAGTCAGATATTATACTAGACGATCAAAAATAATTCATTATACGAGACCTATTGGCTTCGTTAGGCATAACGTCGAGTCTGGAGAATTTTCGATTGTCGAATGCAAGTAAACAGACTATACCATGAATGAAGAAAGTAAATAATGTAAAAAAAGTAGAGAGAAAATTTAGAAATTTAACATTTATGTTTATTTGTAAAATTGCTAATTAATGGCTGTATGGTTTCAATATTATTTTAGTATACCTGAAACATATTCTGGTCAGGGCTATATGATTTTTATAACTGATATTACACAAAATTCATATAATCTGTAGTAATACTATGAATACTTCGATATTTTCGGGTTATATGTCGATAACCCCCGTTGCACAATAATAAAAGAGCGCCAGTTTTACAGTTTAAATAATCCGACTGTTTATTGTGTCAAACTGGCACGATTTGTTATTGTACAGGAAGTTTGAAACGTATAACCCGAAAATGTTGGATAGTATTCGATTTCGTAAGTTTTTGAGTAAATTGCAAATACAGAAACAAAAAAATATTTTTCCGTCGACCTCCCTATAAAATGTCATTTTACGGACGCATTTGCGTACCAAAAATGTCACTTTTTTGGACACCATTAATTTTTCGTCAGGAAACACTTTTCGTCCGCAAATGCTTTTCGTCCGCAAACACTTTACGGCCGCACTTTACAGCCGCAAACGCTTTTCGTCCGTAAACACTTTTCGTCCGCAAACACTTTTCGTCCGCAAACGCTTTTTGTCCGCAAACGTTTTTCGACCTCAACAACTCTTATAATTCGGACTTCACTTTAATTTTTTTCAAATTATGACGTTCGACGGAAAAATTTAATATGCACCTCGGACGAAAACTGCTTTTTATGGCCTTGCCTGATTGCTTGCCTCGGCTGTCGCCTCGGCCAGCAATTGCAGGCATCGTCCATAAAAAGCCAATTTTTGGTCCTTGATGCATAAATAACTATTATTAACAGCTTGATTTGTTTGAACTGACCTAACTGCAAGTCGTCTCCATGGAAACAACATGAGTTGAGAAAATTTGTTTAATGCATTGAAGTTACTCTAGTAAAATCGATTTTGTATTACAGAATTTATACAAGATAACTTAATTAAATCCAGCGTTCTGATTGGTGGATATCGATACGAAAAAAATAATTTATTGGTTATACAAAGGTATGTATAATCGATATCGCCATAGTTACTGAAATAACTGTTGCAATGCACGGCAAATAAAAAAAATCACGTATTCTTATTAGTTTATACCTTTATGAACGGAATGGTCTGTACAATGTTCACTATATAAACTAAATACATATTACATTTGAAATGTAAGTACATAGAGATATCCTATTTCATGTTTAGTTTGAGAGTACTATCTACATTTAAAATTTTAAAGTTTCTATTATTTTTCTTGTTTTTAGATGCCATAAAGTCACTTCTGGGTTGCCATAAAGTTTGTATAACATTAATATTACTTAGTGCATTAAAATGAATATGAAGCTTCGAAATTAATACTAATGGTTCGCATTGTAATTACCTCCCAAACGTAAAGCAACACGTGCAATTTAAGCTGCAGCCTGAAATTCATGCAGAGTAGATCCTAAGGGTTACATGGGGGCAACACGATTCCATTAATCCTATTCAAGAAGTTTGACGAAAACCAAACACAGCTGACATAAAAACCAGATCAAATTCCAACACCGCAAGGGCAGTTTTCCAATAAAATATATCACAAATACCCGGCATATGGCACACTTCATAATGGATTTCCATCATTTATATACAAAAGCTGTCGATTGTATCAAAATAGGCCCGTAACATGTGCGGAGCGCACTTCAGCCCCTGCAGGACGCAGTCGCCTTTCTCACTCATCCCCTGGCGTTGCATAGGAAGGGAGCAGCATCGGGGCTAAAAGAAAAGGTAAATCGAAAGGCAAATAACTCCAGGTGTTTGTGATCGAGGATACTTGATCCTGCGAGTGCATTGTTAGACGCCATCTGCCCGAGCGCGTGCTCCAGTTTACACCCCCAACCTCGAAAACAGTTGAATATCGGGTTGCAAATACCCTCGTGTTAACAGCTTTCCAGTGGGCATTTCTTTCTATTAGCGAGTACAAAAAAATATATTTCGACATTTCTTAAGTCTTCGATGGTAATTCTTAATTTTGTTGAATTTTTCTTATTTTTTACGAGGTACCTTTTTCTTGTTTTTTCAGGGTATTTATTATTTTAAATGCAGCAAGCTCGGAATTAATGAGGTTTTGAATAATACGATATTGATTTATCATTATAAACTGTCTCAGTGAATACATAACTAGAGGGTATT